>PISW01008968.1:0-66806 GCA_004023785.1 Mungos mungo
GGGGGGTGGGTGAGTGACAGGCCGTCAGGGAAGCCCGCCCCTCGCACAATGGCCCACATGGTCACCAGAACTGGAGAGGAGGGGCCTCATTAGGGTTTGGCCCTGCTCCACATCGGGCTGGGGGCTGGGGGCTGCCAGGAGAGCCTACCCACCCAGATGTGTGCAGGAGGCAGGGAAGAGGGCGGGGGGCGGGGTGATCGCTGGATGAGGGCCTCTGGCTCCGGCTCTGGCTTTGCCAGATCCTCACAAGCTAGCCTCAGGGAAGTCCGTTCATTATTCCTTCCTTTCCTCACTCATTTGTGTCCCAGTCCCCAGCTCTGCAGTTCACAGGTTGTAACCTCATTGACTGGGCAGCAGCCCTGAGGGGTGGCTACACTTCTTACCCCTGTTTTACAGATGAAGACACAGGCCGACAGCAGTGAGGCCTCCAAGGTCAGAGAGCTGGCCAGAGGTGGGCTGGGATTGGAACCCAGGTCTACACAGACTTAGGATCCATCTTCCTTCCCTGCTGGTTCCCAAATCTGGCTGCTCAGTCAATTGCCTGGAGGTCTTTTTGGACCATACAGAGGCCTGAGTTTTTCCTTTTTCTTTTTGTTTCCTGAATCAGAACACCTGGATCTTCCGTGGGGCCAGCGTGGGGAGCCTGACCCTCGGCCCCCGCTTCTTGGCTCACTCCGCTCCGGGTACACAGCCCAGCTGGTTCTCACCTTGCCCTCTGCACTTGCGCTTCCCGAATAATCTGCTCCCGGCCTTTCCTGGGACTCATTCCTGCCTTTGTCTTCAGTCCCTTACTCAAATGTCACCTTCTCCAGGAGACCTTCCTGGCCATCCCCAAACCTTCCGCTCCAACCCCTTCCTCTCTGGGCCACAGATGCCGGTCACCTGGGACACTTTAACGTTGCCAATGCCCGGAGACTGGTTCTGTTGGTCTGAGTGAGCCCCAGGCCCCAGGCTTTACCCACAGCAGCCTGGGACATGGATCAGGGCTCCGTTGCACCCCTGTCGGTTTTACCCATCCCTCTCTCCACGTTTGTTTATTGGCCGTGTTTCCGGTGGAGTGGAGCAAGGACTTGGTCTGTCTTGCGCCTTGCGTATTCCCAGTACCCTGAAAAGCACCCAGCAGGCAGTAGGACCGCAGCAAGTACCTGTCAGATGAACGAATGGGATGAGGGAAACTTGGGGAAAGGTTGCTTGCTCTCTGATAATCTCTGGGGGCAACAGGGGAAATTCGCCACATCAGGCATCAGTCACTGCCCCTCCTCCCAGGCTGCCTAAGAAATCCCACTGTAGCCACGGGGCCCAGGGTAGGGGAGGACGGTGGTGGGACGGCAGGGGGCGCTGCGGCCTCCCCGAGGCATTGGGTTGCAGGAAGGCAGACAAAGTCAGAGCTGCAAGGGTGCCAAGCCCGCATCCAGGTTGAGCCCGAGTTGTGCGGACGAGCACCAGGGCCTGGTGAGGAAGGGAGTCTCAGCCAAGGCCATGCCCTTGAGGGTAAAGGCTACCGAAAAGGCGCCCAGAGGGCTGACGCCGTTGGAGGCCTCCTCCCGGGCTCCGGGCTCCGGGCTCCGCATGCTGTGTGACCTAGGCCCAGCCTCTGACCTTCTCTGGAACTTCAGTGTCCTCGGTCTGTAACGTTGGCAGAGATGGTCCCAATCCCTGAGGCTGGGTGTCTCTGCGAGTCCAGAGCTTGCAAGGGGTTAAGCTCCGCCTGCTGACTCTCACTGTGCTCTCAGAGCCCCCTCCTTCTGACAAACACTTGTAGGAAATCGGGCTGGGCGCTTCCTGCCCAGGCGAGGCGGCCTCAGCCGCAGCAGGGGCGGGGAGAGGTGGGGAGCGATGCTGCTCGGGCTGGCAGAGCGGCCTGGAGGCGGGCCAGGGCGCCATGGAGGCGGGGGGCGCCCCAGGTTTGGAACAAAGACCTCACGGGCAGGTCCCCTGAGCCTGGGCCAGCAGGACGGCGGTGGCGCCCGAGAGAGGTAAGGGAGTGAGGAGGGCAGGAGAGGCCGCCTTCCCTCTCGGCTGGCCAGTCAGGGACTCTCTGGGACAGTCAGGGGAGCTGGACCAGCCCAGCCAGGAAGTTACAGCTGTGGCAGCTGTTACTACTTTGGTCCCAGCTCAGGGAGTCCGGCCCCCCCCCTCCCCGGGGCATGGGTGGATTTCAAGGGGATTTTGTCAAGCTTCCGGGTGCTGGATCCCAGGCCTGAGCTCTGATTCTGATGTCTGTGAACTTGGACGAGCGCTGATCCTTCGCTATGCCCGGGGCATCCTCACCAGCACATGCAGAGTTAGTCCCTGGGCTGCTAAGGGGCCTCAAAGGTGATGCTCAGATGAGGGGCAGGCAGAGAGGCAGCAGGAGGTCCCCACTAAAGAGCGGGCCCCTTCTGTAAGGGCCAAGGGAGGAGCAGGCACAGCCCGGCTCTTCAGTGGCAGCCAAGGGTATCCTTCCTCTTTCTCTGCGGCCTCGATGTGGAGAGAGCAGGGGACAGGAGAGGATGCATCCAGCTGGTGCTTCCTCAAGGGACTCAGTTTTTGCTGGGAACCCCTTGAGTACCGTAGGTCTATGCCCTGCCAGAGGGCAGCTGAGTTTGGGGCCCTGAGCTCAGGGAGGGGCCCTGTCACCTGCTATGGGTAGTCTTCCTTCCCCTTCCTACCATCTGCCCTCCAAGTCTGATGGACTTGGTTTCAGAGTCCTGATCCCTGGGTTTGAATCTCGAGCCCATGCTTCCTATCCTCGAGGTCTTGTGAGAGCCAGCCAGCTCTCAACGACTCAGTTTTCTCAAGTGGGGAGATGTCAGGGTGGACGTAGGAGCAGGGAGGGGAGCACAGCCCTGGCTGGATTAGAAGGGGCCTCAGAGGTGCTTGCGGAGGCAGAGGTGGGCTGCATGGCTGCCGTTGGCATAGAGAGCCTGAGAGATTGAGCCTGAGAGATTGAGCCAGAAAGACAAGGGTCCTCAGTTGGGGGTGGCTGAGGTGGGCAGAGGAACCCTATGGAGGGGAGCAGTGGCCAACCCACTTGGGAACTGGAGAAAGAGACCCGAAGGGACTCATAGACCCTTGAGAGGGCCAGAGGCAGGGAGAGAGGAGCCACACAAAAGGAGGGATGAGAGGTCGTGCCCTAAGAGGCTGGTTTCCCCAAGGCAGGCAGGGACCTTGAACCTGACAGCCCAGCACCTGAGGAGATTTAGTGCTCTTAGGGCTTTTTGTGGGCTCAGCCGCTATTTTGCATGGCTTGGACCTTCACCCAACCCCCCTGCCTTCAGGAGCCGCCCTGTGGCCCTCATGCGGGCCGACCAGAACAACCCAGCCTTTGCCATTCAAGGACCCCTGCCCAGAGCTCTCTGTCAGGTTCTGTCCATATTTTAGACCTCTGTGCCTTTGACTATGTTGTTCCCTCTGCCTGGAACGCCTCCCCCCACCATTCTCCCCACCATTCTCCCCACCATTCTCCCCCCCATCCTTCGTGTCCAGCTTCGTGCCTCCTTCATTAATAACCCTCTGGATTGTCACCCACTCCCTTCTCCCCGCCAGAATTGAAACTTCGGAGCACTCTGACCCGTTTCGGCACTCCTTGTGACTGCTCTCGTGGTTGGCACACAGTAGAAGGTCATAGATTTTCTTCAAGTTAATTTGCATCCACTGGGTGTTCAGTATACATCTGTGTTACTCTGTGGTGGGTCCTCAGAATGGAGGAGGGGGGGGTTAACTGTTCTCAAGCTCCTGCCCTCAGGAGCCAGAGTCGACCAGGAACCTCCCTGTTCATTTAGCTATGGCCCAGCCCACCCTCACCGGGCAGTCACTCCTTACGGGAGCAAGAGCAGGTGGTGGTCTCCCCATTTTACAGGGAGGAAAGGGTGAGCGCAGCCACTGACTGGGAAGCAACAGCCCCAGGCCTGGGACCTGGCATCCAGTTGCCCGGCGACTTCTCTTTCTCCGCCCCCCAGTGAGGACAGGTCCTTGGCACCCAAGTGTTTTTGACGGACCCGCTGAGTGGCTGTCTGGGCCCCGGGCTCCGAGGCACCGTGGCCCGGGTCTTGCATGGATGACAGAGGCCTTGCTCAGGAGAAGCTCCCAGGCTCCCGGGCCTGGGGAGCACGCGCTCAGCTCCTGCTGGTGACCGCAGCGGCCTCTGACGTGCAGCTGCCCCTGATCGCGGTGGGTCTCAGCGAGGACTGAGTCATCCCGGGAGACAGGATGTTCCTCTCTGTGCACCCAGAGGCCTCTGTGATTGGGCAGGCGGCTTTGCGGCATGGCTAGAAAAAAACCTTTTAAAAAGTCAAAAAAAACCCATATGCCTCCTTGGCCCCTTCCTCAGCGGAGATTGCAGGAAGAGAAACGCGGTGACCCTCAGCCCCTCCCATGCCTCTCCAAGTGGCAGGGGCCAGAAGGCCGAGTGGGCCCGAAGGGGTGAGCCTTGCCAGGGCAGGTGCTTAAATGCAGATTCCTGGGCCCTCTCCCAGGGCCGCTGAGTGAGGCTCTCTTTGGGTCGACCTAGGAATCTGCATTCTTAGGGACTCCTGAGAACACTCAAGCTAGAGGCCCGCTGGCAAGGATTCCTGAGAGAGGGACAGCCCCCCCCCTCCCGGAGGCTATGGGAAGCAAGGATTAGAGCTCTTTAAAAGATTTTTTTTTTAATGTTTATTTTTGAGAGAGCGCAATCGGAGGAGGGGCAGAGCAAGAGGGAGACACAGAATCCAAAGCAGGCTCTAGGCTCTGAGCTGTCAGCACAGAGCCCGACACGGGGCTTGAACTCATGAACAGTGAGATCATGACCTGAGCTGAAGTCGGACACTTAGTCGACTGAGCCACCCAGGCGCCCCTCTTTAAAAGATTTTAAAAGATTTTTCCATCGCATCTTTTTTTTTTAAGTTTATTTATTTTGAGAGAGAGAAAGGAGCAGAGAGAGGAGAGAGAGAATCCCAAGCACTCTCCGTGCTGTCAGTGCAGGGCCCGACACGGGGCTTGAACTCACAAACCATGAGACCATGACCTGAGCTGAAACCAAGAGTCGATGTCTAATTGGCCGGGCCACCCAGGTACCCTTCTACTGCATCTTTTTAAGAATTCATTTTTGGATATATTTTTCCTAATATATGTATTTTTTCCTATACAACAGCATGAGGACTCATGTATTTAAGGGTATCGAGAGAGTGAAAGAGCAAATCTATTTTTCTGACGAGTTTTGTGATTGAGAATTGGAGATCACTGGCTCAGATGAATAATTTCAAGCCAAGCCATTGTTCCATGCCAACCTTCAGTTTTCTCTTCTGAAAGATACTTTTCCTGTGTCCTGCCTTGCTGTTTGGGAGGAGGGTGGGTGGAGAATGTGCACCCAAGTTTCTAGCCCAGGGTGGGGTCTGGCATATGTGGTGGGGGCCGTGGGGAGGCCCGCTGGGTGATCTGGAGGAAGTTCTGGGTGGGGGGAGACAGGAAGACGGGGCGGGGGAGAGGATGAGGCCCCCCAAGCCCTGGTGGAGGTTCAGGGGTACAGCCAGAGGCGGTAGAATGGGATTCCCTCCCTGCCTCACCCCCGCCCTCTGAGGAGGTGCAGCCTTGCTTTCGATGCACCGGTCCCTGGGGAACTTTCTAACCAGAAATAGTTGCCGGCTGCCTGTTCTCAACCGTATAAATCAAGGCTCTGACCGAGACTCAAGTGCTCAGGAGGCTGCTGGGCCACAGACCCGTCTGCCCCCCAGGGAGGCCTAGGATTATACACCGTGGTCTCCACAGCATGGAGGGAAGAGCCCAGGCCTGGGCCGTGAGGTGACCTGTCACCCCAGCCTTGTCTTGACAGGTCGGTGGCTTCGGGGGAGGGCCCTTCTGCTCTCTGGGCCTCAGTTTTCCCACCTGTAGAGGGAGGATTTTGCATGAGCTAATGAGAGGAGACCGCTGCTAATGGGAGTTATGGCCTGTAGTGGGAAAGGAGGGGAGAAGAGATGACGGGGAGAAAAGGAAAAGAGGGGAAGGGGTGAGGATGGAAGGAAGGAGGAGCCCTTCTCCAGCCACTGGGCCTTCTGCAGCCAGGCTCTGTCTTCTGGCTCCTTTGCCCCAGGCAGTCAGAGGGAAACTGCTAAGTGTGCTGTCCTGTGCCCAGGATGCCCTGAGTGGACCGAGAGGCCCCCCCTGGATCTGGACGCCACCTTCCCTTGCCCACACTCTGCTGTCAGAGCACCCTGGCCGTGCCCCCATCCCACAGCCATCGGGGACTGCTTCCCCATCCCCCTCCTGCCTCCACGCCTCTGCACTCTGTGGACATGCTCTCTCTCTCTCTCTCTCTCTCTCTCTTAAATTTAGGTGAAATACACATCACATTTATTTATTTTTGAGAGAGAGAGTGAGTGAGTGGGGGAGGAGCAGAGAGAGGGAGACAGAATCCAAAGCAGGCTCCATACTGTGAACACAGAGCCTGACACAGGGCTCAAACTCATGAACCAAACTGTGAGATCGTGACCTGAGCAGAAATCAAGAATCGGCCGCTTAACTGACTGAACCACCCAGTGCCCCTATTTTATTTATGTTTATTTATTTATTTTGAGAGAGTGTGTGTGTGAGCTGAGGAGGGGCAGAGAGAGAGGAAGAGAGAGAGAGAATCCCAATCAGGCTCTGTGCTGTCAACATAGAACCCGACCTGGGGTTCTATCTTACAAACCGTGATATCATGACCTGAGCTGAAATCTAAAGTCAGACACTCAACCAACTGAGCCACCCAGGTGCCCCAAAATTAACTATTTAAAATTTTTAAAAAATTTTTTGAAAGAGACAGAGCATGAGCGGGGGAGGAGCAGAGAGAGAGGGAGATACAGAATCCGAAGCAGGCTCCAGGCTCTATGCTGACAGCTTAAACTCACAGGGCTACAAGATCATGACCTGAGCTGAAGTCAGACACTTAACCCACTGAGCCACCCAAGTGCCCCCAAATTAACTATTTTAAAAGGAACAGTTCATTCCGTATATTTATAATGTGCAACTGCCACCCATGTCTAGTTCCAAAGCGCTTTCATCACCCCAAAAGGAAAGCTCATACCCATGAAGCACTCACCCCCCATTCTGCCCTCCCCCAGCCCCTGGGAACTGCCAGGCTGCTTTCTGTCTCTGTGGGTCGGCCCGTTCTGGAAATTTCATAGAAATGTGGCCCGTGCCTGGCTCCTTTCACTCAGCACCATGGTTTTCAGGTTCATCCCTGTGGTGGCGTGTGTCAGGTCTTCCCTTTCAGGGACTGAGTACTAGTGCGTGTACGTGCACACCACAAGTGCGTTTCCACTCATCCGCTGGTCGACATTTGGGTCGTTTCCACCCTTTGGCTGTTGTGAATAGTGCTGCTCTGAACGTGTGTGTACGTGCATCGGTTTGAGGACCTGCTTTCAATTATTTGGAGTACTGGAATGTCCCAGTGTGAATTCTTAGCCGAGGGGGTCCGGAAAGCTTCCCAGAGGAAGTGACTTGTGGACCAAACCTCCCCCCTCTCCCTGGTGCCAGCCCCCCAGCCCCCAAACCCCCCTGCTTCTCAGGTCGTGCTCACCTTGATCTGTAGCTGCTGCCTCTCCATCTGCTTCATCCTGGGGCTCTCGGTTCTCATGTGGGCACGGAGCCTGGCCCATGGTGGGAATCGCTGGCATGAGCTGACCTCTTGCCAGGTACGGAACGGACTCTGGCTCCGTACCCTGTATCTTGGGTAATCGTACAACAGTCTTGAGGGAGAGAGAAGTATTCTCCCAGTTTTCCTGGAGAAAGTGAAGTTGGCATGACTTGCTTCAGGTCACACAGCCTCACGGGCTCGGAGCCAGGAGCTGACCCCGGGTGTTCTGATTCTGGAGTTCCTCTGATGCAGGGAGGGGACAGGAGAAGTGACGCTGTCCCTTGATTGTGTCCCCGACAGGCTGCAGTCAGCATGGCCAGTACTGAGACGAGCCAGCGGTGACTCAGACGCCCACGGTGGCAGCTCTGTCTCCTGAAGATGAAGTGGCCCGGGTGGAGCACGGGCTAGGCCTGATGGCCAGCTCCAGGACAGAGGTGCACTGGGCCGAGCCCAGCCTGGGGAAGGGACCCCAGCGGCGGCGCTGGGCCTGGGCCGAAGAGGAAAAGGATGCCAATGGGATACGGGTAAAAGAGGCGCCCTTTCCCAGTGCCACCAGCCCTGAGCTCCTGGAGGACTTCCGGCTGGGGCAGCAATGCCTGCAGCTACCAGCGTGGGGCCTGGACCCCCCACCTGCTGAACGCCAGGATTCCCAGTCGGGAGAGTCTGCGGGAGAGGGTGAGCTGGGCCCCCACCCCGCAGCAGTGCCCCCTGAGCCTCCCACCTCCTGGCGGGGGGTGGGGAGTGGAGGGTGTTTCAGTGCTCTTTTTTCAGTGAAAATCCATGAAACCTGTAATTTAAAAATGTAAAGGATTTGAGTTACAAAAGTGGTAGTGTCCATTGTGGAAATATCAGAAGAGACAGGCAAAAAGAGAAAAAACTAAAAATTGCTGATTACCCAGAGAAATGCTTCTTTCCATATGTTTATATGCAAATGTAATATGCGTAGGGAACCATATTCTACGAACCACACTGTAGTGTGTAGTTACTTTTGTGGAACTTAACAGACCTGGGCATTTCCCCGGCTCATCATATATCTCTCCACAAGACATTCTTTTTTTTTTTTTTTTAATGTTTATTTTATTTGAGAGAGAGAAAATGAGCATGAGCGGGGGAGGGACAGAGAGAGAGAGGGAGGGAGAGAATCCCAAGCAGGTTCTGCCCTGACAGCAGCAAGCCCGACACAGGGCTTGAGCTCCCGAACCTCGAGATCGTGACCTGAGCCAAAGGGGGATGCTCAGCCGACTGAGCCACCCAGGTGCCCTTCCCCAAAATCATTCCTAATGCCTGCAGAGGAATTCCCTGGTGTGGGTAGTCCGTGATCCGAGGGCCGATTTCTTCCTGAGCATAGAAGTGGTTTCTCATTTTTACTATTATAAATAATGCAGAGATGGATGTCACTAATACATCTTTGCCATTAGATTTGATAATGACCTTGGTCATTTAAGTTGCCTGGTCCAGGGGTTATACCCATTTTTAAGATTTCTGAAAATCCCGATGAGCAATGAGAATGTTGGCATCCCTTATTTTCTAAAAGAAGGCTTTGCTTTACATCGAGACCAGATTACACTAAATCCCTAGTCCTGCTGAGAATCCCTTCTCTCTGAGGCTTGATTTCCCCATCTGTGAAGTGGGGGTAGTGAGAGCTTGCTACGTGGTGTCTGTTACATGCACACTATGGTCGTGATGCCCTGACTTAGGGTTCTGTGACTCAGGCAGGCCCCTGTGGCTGGCAGAGCAGTGCCATGACCCAGAGTTCATTCTGCCAGGTCTCCTTGAAGTAAGGTGTGCCCACAGTTACCCACTCGAGAGCCATTAACCCCTCCCCCCCGCCCCCTGGGTAAAGGTGACTGGGCATCCACGGGGATGAAAGGGAAGAAGCATCTCTTCCTGAGGTCACATGCTAACCCCTTGCTATGATGTAATAGCTGCTGCCATGCCCCTTGCCCTTGTGGTGTGCCAGCCACAGGGCTGGACGGAGCGCAGGTCACGTCTGCTTCCCTCCTCACCACCTTCTGCCAGGTAGGAGGGACTGGTCTCAATTCCAAGTCAGGGTTGCCAGAGAGGTGCGCAACTTGCCCATGGCCCCCATGAAGGGATCAGAGGAGCCAAGATTGAACCCAGGGCTGCCTGACTCCAAAGACTGCTTTCCTCACCACACTGCATGACGCCCCACAGCAGAGACTAACTCGCCAGCATGGCTGGGACTTTGGTCCTCAGTCCAGCACTACTCTGAGCCCACTGCATGATCTTTGGCAGGTTACTTAACTTCTCTGGGCTTCACATGTGCTGCTGTAAACAAGAGAGACTCGCTGAAGGGAAATTTTAAGGAGTTGAGGGATGTAGAGGTGCCAGGGGGAAAGGCCAGAGGGGAGCAAAGAGTGATACAAGGGTTCTGGCAGAGGTGCATCAGCCCAGAGCAGAGGGTCTGTGCTTGATGGTATCCAGACTGTGTCTTGTGAAACTTTGGGTCTATTCCAGAGGCTGACAGAGGTTCGAGGACAAAGTAGGTGCTCAATAAACATTTTTTATTGACTGCATAGGTGATATACAGATGGATGGATGAGTGGATGGCTGGACAAGTAGATAGACAGGTGAATGGATGGGTGAATGAGTGATGGATAGGTGAGTGGGTGGATAGATGGATAAATGATTGAAAGGATGGATGGTTGGATAAGTGGGTGAGTAGGTGATGGATGGGTAAGTGATTGGGAGGATAGTGAATGGATGGGGAGATGGATATTTTTTATTCATATTGTATCCATATCTCTACTATGTAATAATTACAACTATCCATTTTCTGCCCCAGCTGAGGGGCAAAGTTTGTTTCCTCCCTCCCTCCCTTCTCTCCTTTTTTCCATTCAGTCAATAAATAGTGAGTATTTACTCTGCAAATACAATAGTAAACAGAACCAGAGGAGGTCTTTGCCCCTGTAGAGGTTATTGTGTAGTGGGGGAGAAAAATATTAATGAACCAGTCATGTAAATAAATAAAACCTGGAGCTATGATAAGTGTTTCGAAGTAGAAGTATTCAGACCTGTGAAAAGGTATTCAGTCCTATAAAAGGAAGAATCTGACCTAGTTAAGGAGAACTGAGAAGAATTCTCTGGTGAGGTCAAGGTTGAGCTAATGCCTGAGGGACAGATAGGAGTTACCTAGGCAAAAGGAGGGAGAGAGGACTCTGGCAGAGAGGATCAGCATTTGCAAAGGCCCTGTGGTAGGAGCACTTTGGCATGGCTAGAGCATAGTGGGACTGAGGGGGACCACAGGAGAGAGGTGGATCTGGAGGGCTAGTTGGGAATGGAGACCAGGATCTTAGGACCCTACTCTGTCTGGGGAACCGAAATACTGATGGAGGACGAGGGTGAGGATTAAAGGGATGATTTGGCGGCTACTACCGTGGTCCAGGCAAGAGAGGATGTGCAACTAGATGATACGCTGAGACAGGAAATACTGAGGGGACTGCCAGGTTTGAGGATTAGGTGTGGAGGACCTGGGACAACTAGAGGGGGTCAGGTGAGCTCTTGGCCATGTGGGCGGATCCCTGGGATCTGTGTCATCCCTACATGATGTGGAAGTGAAAGCCCAGAGGGGTGAACTGACTCAACTAATGTTACACAGTGAGTACAGACCTTGTATATACTGAACTAATCACCTATTTTCCAGACTTTGAAGTAGAGGATGTGGACAGCCCAGAAAGTTCCACCTTGCCTCTCAGCTGGCTCCCCCAGCAGGGTCCTCAGCAGGCCATGACTGAAGGGGAGCCGGATGAGACCCTCGGAGGTCCTGAAGTGGAGGAAGCCAGAGAGAGCTCCCCAAGATTGGGGCATGAGACTGGTCTCAGCTCAGGGGACGATGGAAACACCAGCCCCGTGGCTGTGGGCTGGGATCAGGACACAGGCTGGGGGGCCTCTGGCAAACAAGCCAGTGGAGACAAACTTCCAGAACATTCTGAGGTCAACCCAATGGTTGACTTCAGCTCTGCAAGGTCCTGGAGCAGTGGGACCGTGAACCTTGACCACCCCAATGACAGCCTGGATTCTACCTGGGAAGGAGAAACTGATGTCCCCCCGCCCGCTGCTCCAGAAGAAACTTTACCACAGAGCTCCAGCCACCGCCTCCGAAACCCAAACGCCAGGAGCGTTGCTCTGGCAACCCCCACGGAATTCCAGGACTCCTCAGGACCCCAGACCCAGAGCCTCCAGGGTCCAGTGGACAAGTGGAAAGAAACTACCAGCCCCTCCTGCCCTCAGTTCAGGGACCAAGCCTGGAAACGGACACGGACATCACCAAAGCCACTACCTTCTCGGTTCACCGGCTCCGTCAGCCCACTGAACCTGCCTAGGTCGGCTCGGCAAGGCAGGCTGCCACCCAGGCAGGGGGCCACCTTGGCTGGCCACTCATCTTCTGATGCCCCCAAGTATGGCCGGGGGCGGCTGAACTACCCGCTCCCTGATTTCTCCAAGGTGGGACCCCGGGTGAGGTTCCCCAAAGATGAGAGCTACCAGCCCCCCAAGGCCAGGAGCCATGGCAGGCAGCCTCAGGGCCCGGCCAGGCCACTGATCTTCAAATCACCTGCTGAGATTGTACGGGAGGTACTGTTGAGCAGCGGCGAAGCCTGCCCAGAAAAGGACCCGCCTCCTACCCACCCCATCACCAGGGTACCCCAAGAATTTCAGACTCCTGAACAAGCCACCAAACTGGTCCATCAGCTCCAGGTAAACTGGACTCATTTCTATAGGTGTGTCCCCAAGGCACGTGTCGGCTTGCGTTCGACGCGATTCGGGTGGGTGGCCAGGAATCCCCAGCTGATAGAGGGAGGGTTGTGCCCGGGCTGTGAAGACAGTCCCAAGCCCTTTGCTCAGAAAGAACAGTGCTTGCATTCATGCCACAAGGGTCGTCTGTGTGTACTCGCTTCTAACTTCTGGCATGAGAAACTCAGAACGTACGCACGCGAGAAATGGTACAATGAGCCCCCATGGACCCATCACCCTGCTTCTGCCCAGGTACCTGCCACCCAGCCCTCAGCAACATTTTTCATCCGTGGCCTCACCTCTTCCTCCCACTCACCGCACTGGAATATTTGGAAGCGAATTTCAGGTGTCAGATCATTTTACCCAGAAGTACTTTAATGGGCGTGTCTAATGGACTCTATCTTAAACATAACCGTATCATTAGCATACCTAAAAGCTAACACCAGTTCCTTAATGTTATCCAACGTCCAGTCAGTGCTCGGGTCTTCCTGGTGTCTCATAAATGGCTTGTTTCTTGCAGTTGCTTCGAATCACGGTCCAAACACAGCTCTTCTGTCACACGTGATCAGTGCGCCTTTCAAGTCTCCCCCCCTCCGACCCCTGTTTTCTCAAATCTCTTTCTTCCTTGTCATTGATTTGTTGAGGACACCCGTTGTGGCCTCTAGAGTCGCTCATATTCTGGAGTTTGCTTCTCATATCTCTTCATATGTTCCACTGTCTTCTTCTTGTCCTGTAGATCACCGGTCCAGGTGCTAGAAGCTTTTTTGGGATGCAGTTATCTGTTTATTTCCCTGCCAGACCATGTGCTCCCTGCGGGTAGCGATGTGTTTGGTCAGAGCATGTCCCAGGCCGTCCATTCAGGAGGCACGGGATGCTTGCTCTCTCTGATTTGTGAGGTCAGGGGTCACCGATGACCATGGCCTTGATCTTGTCCTCCATTTGGGGTGACAAAGTGGTAGTCTCCTAATGCAATCATTCCTTCTCCATTTATTTGCTGGGAATGTTCTTTATTTATTTTTTAATTTTTTTAATGTTTATTTATTTTTGAGACAGAGACAGACAGAGTGTGAACAAGGGAGGGGCAGAGAGAGAGGGAGACACAGAATCTGAAACAGGCTTCAGGCTCTGAGCTGTCAGCACAGAGCCCGATGCAGGGCTTGAAACCACGAACTGGGAGATCATGACTTGAGTTGAAGTCGGACACTTAACCGACTGAGCCACCCAGGTGCCCCTGGAAATCTTTAAAGTCAGATCTCCCCGCATCAACTATTTGGTTAACAAGGTCTCGTTCACGTGGGACACACAGACAAAATGCTTGATTCTCTCCTGACTACGAGCTTTCAGAACAACGCATCTGTTCCCCAACATCCTTCAAAGGTGATCGGTGCCTTTTGTTTTTGCTTTTTCTCCGTCGTGACTTATTTGATGAAGTTGGTCAGTTTTGTTTAGGGCAAATAGTAACTCCGAGTCAGGCAGTTGTGATCTTCAAGTCTTCTGTGGGACCCCTGGATGGTTCATTCCATCCACCATTTAAAGAAATACTTATTAAAGGGTGCCTGGGTGGCTCAGTTGGTTGAGCATCCGACCCTTGGTTTTGGCTCAGGTCATGATCTCACGGTTCGTGAGTTCGAGCCCTGCATAAGGCTCTGCGCTGGCAGTGCCGAGCCTTCTTGGGATTCTCTCTTTCTCCCCCTCTCTCTGCCTCTCCCCTGCTTGCAGTCCTCTCTCTCTCAAAATAATTAAACTTAAAAAAAAATTAAAATTAAAAACCACCGATTAAGCGCATGGCCCTGAAGCCCAGGGAATAAAGCAGCGAGGAAGACAGAGATGGGCCCCAGCCCCGGCACTGACAGACACGGGCAGACAGAGCTGTCCCAGAATTTGGTAGTTGCATCTGCAGTCACGGGGGTTGTGTATCAAGGTAAAGCAGCCCCGAGGCCCTCATCCTTGATGCAGACCCTCCTGCCGCCTGTCCCACTCACGACATGGCCTCAGGGTGCGTGTTGCACAAGAGCCTGGCAGGGTCTGCTCGGCTCCCGGCACTGAGCTCTTCACACTCTGAGGAGCCCTTTGTGGGGTGGGTGCACGTGAGGGGTCTCATGGTGAGGCGCGTGACCGTGTCCTTCTCCGTCTCCCACAGGAGGACTATCACAAGCTACTCACCAAGTACGCAGAGGCGGAAAACACCATCGACCAGCTGCGCCTTGGGGCCAAGGTACTGGCTTGGGTAGGGTGGAGGGGGAGCCCTGGCCCCCAGGAGGTGACGCCCTCCCGTGGTCTTTGTTCCCACCTGCTGAGACCCTGGGGATAGAAGAACCCTGTCCCCAGGTCACAACAAGATCCCTCTGTGACTTTGGGCAGTGACCTAGCCCTCTCTGGGCTCTATCTCCTTCATTGTTGATGAACTTTGATGCTCTTGAATCCTAGAATCTTGGGTTTTCCCAGTATTTTCACCAGAACAGCACTTGGGCTCCCCTCCTAACTCCATTACTGACCAGCTGTGTGACCTCAAGGACGTTTCCTAGGTTCTCTGGGCCTCAAGGTTTCAGCACAGAGTTTCTGCTCAGCTCCTGGTGCTTATTTCCTGGGCCTGATCCTTCCTGAACATCTCACGCACAGCCTCCCCCCTACCCCCCACTGAATGTCCAGTGTGTGGCAGGGGGAGTGAGGAGGGGGAAATCGATCCACCCCCGTCCTGCCCAGCACCCACCTGACTTGGGAGGAAGCTGTGAATTCTACCCTTGGGACCTTCCCCTTTCTGGGGGTGAGGCAGGAAGTGGGACCTGTTGCAGCCATCCGCGGCTTCCTGCTTTCCCCACCCCCTCTTGCCCCATCAGGCCACAGTGGAGGAAGGGGTGGGAGCTGAGGTGCCAAGAGGCCGACCTTCCCTCTCCTGGCCTCCTCTCTCGGCCCCCTCCTGGCTGGTCCCCCTCACGCTCCAGGACCCCTCCCCTGCCACAGGTTGCTCTCGGGCCTCTCCAGGCACTTGTGTGAGGTGTCCCCAAAGCAGCCGTGATGAGAAAACGGAAGTCCTGCACTAGGAGCACTTCTTCTAAGTCCCCACCCCCGCCCCAGGGCACAGGCAGGTCCCTTCCACCCTGGCCTTCTTGGACCCATCTGTGAAAGGGGGTCACCCAGACCTTCCCTCTGGGAGTCAGGGGCGTCCCCCTGATGTCTTAAGGCTCCTTCTAGCTCTCTGAACTAAAGACCCAGAGCCGAGGGAAGGGCAGGGGACGCTGGGGAGGCACGGGTGGGGTTTGCTGAGGACTCTTCCTCGGGGAGCTGTGCCCGCGTGACTGCAGACCCCTAGACGCTCAAGGAGAAAGGAAGTGGCCATCAGGTCCAAACCCTCAGCTCCACCATCTAACACATGGGGAATTGGGTGCTCAGGAAAGGCAGAGGTGGCCAGAGTTCAAGGTCAGGGCAGAGTCTTGGAGCATCCCCTCCCTCTTCTCCTTGCTTCCTTTACTCACTTAGGAGAATGAGTTAGTACCTCATCCTGGCTGACGGCCCAGCCCTGGTCTTGTGTGTGAGAGAAGCAGGGGGGAAGGTGGGAGAGGCTGGGGTGGTTCCGTAGCTGTGCACCCACTCTCACTTGCTTTCTGGAACACCGACTCCTGAGCTCTGGGGTTCTCCGCAAGAGAAGGGTGAGCACAGGTCAGTTAGGCTCTTCCAGAAGCAGGATGATTCTCTGGCAGTCCCCCAATCTCCCAGCTGCCCTGGGGGGGTGCAGCACAGGCAGGGCCCCCCCTCCCAGAGCCTGAGTGGGGAGGAGACCCCACAGGGCCCGGGGGAGCACAGCTCCCAGCCAGATTTTCACCCTGTCCCCAGCTCTGTAAACTCTATCCTGGAGACTCAGGAGCTCCCAGAACGGCTTCCTGCCCAGAGCCCTTGCCAGGGGGGCCAGTCCTGCTCCCTCAGACTGAGCTGGTGGCAGTGGACTCCCCGGGGACCTGCTGAGCCCCCTACCCTGTCTGCTCAGAGCCCAGGGGGAAGGGGACGGGCCTATGTGGGAAGCAGCCAGGCTGGGGACATTGCCCTGAGGACACCGGGGCCTGCCCAGCAGGGGGTGGGCAGCCATGGGTGGGCACCCCAGGGAAGGGGACTGGCATTTACTGAGCCGTGAAAGGTGCCAGGTCCCAGGCTGAGTACACTAGTGGGGTCACCTCATTTGAAGTCCTTCACAAGAGAAAACCACGGCACAGCCAGGCCGAGTGGTTTGCTCAAAACCCTATGGCAGATAAGGGATTAACAGTTGGGGATTAAACCTACTGTGTGTGTGCCGGGTTCCAGAGCGGTGAGCCTGGGTAAGCGGGACCCGGGCCCTGGGGCCGGCTGTGTGGCTGAGGCACATGGCCAAGGCAGAATGACGACATTACAGTGATGACAGCCGTAGTGGCCGTACTGACCTCTGTCCTGGGTGATTTGCCACTGGGGAAACTGAGGCACAGAAAAGGGAAGAAATAAATGTGCCTGTCGCATAGCAAGTAGGTGCCGGAGCTGGGGCTTGAGCCCAGCAGTCTGTCTCCGAAGCCCCCGGTTAGCCCCAGCTTCTCCAGCAGAACCAGGCTTCAGCTGGAGAGGGTGACATTGGGGGGGCAGGGCGGGGCAGGGTTCTCGGGGGGGGGGGCAGGGAGTGGCAGTGGCAGCTTACGCCAGTTGAGGGTGATGTCACTGATTTGCTGCCCCGCAGTCACCTCCCTGCAGCTGCAGTCCCTGGGCTTAGCTGCAGGGGGACCTGGAGGGGCCGAGGAGGCCAGAACTACCCCCAGAAACTACCCCAAAAAGAGTCAGGGGAAAGGAGAGGGGTGACATAAAACTGCCTTTCCTAAAATGCGTGTTCTGATGACCAGAAGCCCCTTGCGGAAGTGGGGGTGGGGGGCATGGAGGTTAGTCTCCAGAGGAGGTGGGGGAAACTGCCTATTCTCTCTACTCCCCCCACCTCCTCACCCCATTCATAAAGCCCATTAGCATTTTAAAGGCTGTGAGAAACCCATCTGTGCAAAGCCTAGTCAGTTATTTAACCCCCTGTTTCCCACACTCACTGTCTCTAGTTCACTGATTAACCCCCCCGAGGGAGCTAATCTAGCCTCCGGGAGATCCATGGGATACCCTGGCTGAAAAGGGGTGCCGTGGGGTGCTAGGGTGGGTGCTGGCCTCTCCAGGGACAGATCCCAAAGGGGGGGCCTGAACAGCTTCAGATTACCCACACTCACCCCAGCTCCCCTTTCCCAGGCCTCGCAAGGGCTTTGGGCCCCTCTGCCCAAACAGCATGCATGTTCCCAGTGGTTTCCCAGGTCAGCCCTTGGTGGGTGGGGCCTGAGGCTGGGGAAGGAGTGGGGCGGGGCACCGGGAGCACTCAGGAGGGCGGGGCCTTCCCCAGATTTGGGTCACCATGGGAGGAAAGGGGTGCTGGTGGGCAAGCCCCCACAGGCGGGTCTGAGCAGATGGCCGAGAGGATTATTAAAATCCAGCTTTGTTCTCATCAGAGGCTGGGTCTGAAGGAGGGGGAGGCAAAGGGGGCCAGGCCATGCTGGGCCATTGTCCCTCACTTTGGAGTAGATTTTTCTGCCACTGGCAGGACGTGAAGAGCAGCTTAAGCAGGGAAAGGCTGCCTGCTTGGGGGCTAGGGAGCTCCCTCTCTCAGGCACACCCTGAACTGCCCACTGCTGACCTTGGGGCTGCAGGGAGCAGTAAGATAAGCTGCCTGACCAGCTGGGGGCACTGAGGCGCCACAGGGGAGTAGCTTTTCCAGGGACCTGCCTCCATGACTGATGGCAGTAAAAATTACAGTGGTGATGATGATGGTGATAAATGTGATGATGATGGAGATGATGGTGATGACAGTGGTGATGACAGTGATGGTGACAATGAGAATGGTGATGATGGTGGTGGTGGTGATAATGATGAAGAAGATGGTGACAGTGTTAATGGTGTTGGTGATAATGGTGGTGGTGATGGTGGTGGTGATGGTGATGGTGGTGGTGATGGTGATGTGTAATGATGGTAATAGCAATACTAATGGTGATGCTGGTGATCGTGATGGTGGTGATGCTGATAGTGATGATGGTGGTGTTAATGGTGGTGGTGATGGTGATGGTGGTGATGGTGATGGTGGTGTTAATGGTGGTGGTGATGGTGATGGTGGTTGTAAGATTTAATAGATGGAGGCAGAGGTGAGAGGGAAGAGAGATACCAAGTTATGGAGCCAAGAAAGCCTTTATTGGAGTCTGCAATTCCTGGGCGAGGTTCCGTGACTCCGGGAGTGGGGAGTCAGGGAAGTCGCGCCTGGTATGGAAGAGCAAGATGTTTTATGGGTGCAAGAGTTCCAGGTTTGATCTCAGGTGGGCAGATAGCCAAGTAAGGGCATCTTTGGACTGTGGCAGGATACGAGTGGCTGTTTAGTTGGGTGGGGGTAGGGGGGTGCTGGAATTCCATGGTGAGACATTCCAGCTCGGAGAGTGGGGATCATCAGTCCCTGGCGGTGCCTGGAACTATTCTCTGACCCGCAATAAAATGGCCGCTGGTGCTTTTCAAAATGGCGCGGGTCATTCCAGGTTTGCAGGTGGGGGTTGTCAGTGCATGCAGCTCTCCACAGCAAAGTGGCTGCTTGGTCGCCCTCCCATGGCAACTCTTACAGTGGTGAGGGTGATCGTGATAGTGATGATGGTGGTGATGGTGATGCTGATAGTGATGATCGTGGTAATGGTGATGATGATAATAATGGCGGTCGTGATGGTGATGGCGGTGAGGGTGATAATGGTGATGATGGTGGTGGTGATGATGGTGTGTAATGATGGTAATAGCAATATTAATGGTGATGATGGTGATCACGATGGCATTGATGGTGATGCTGATAATGATGATGGTGGTGATGGTGATGATGGTCATAATGGTGGTGGTGATGGTGATGGCGGTGTGTAATGATGGTAGTAGCAATACTAATGGTGATGATGGTGATCACGATGGTGGTGATGATGGTGTTGCTGATAGTGATGATGGTGGTGATAATGGTGGTAGTGATGATGGTGGTGATAATGGTGGTGGTGATGGTGGCGTATAATGATGGCAGTAGCATTAATAACGGTGATGATTAATAGGAAGGTAGTGGCTGCTGCTTACTGTGTACTCGCCTTGTGCACCTCTTCTAGGATTCAAAAGTGAGCCGCAGTAAAGCCCACGAGTGAATATCTTCAGCTCTGAGGGCCATGTGGCCTCAGTGTGACTCAGCCCTCCGTTGTAGCCTGAAAGCAACCATAGATAATACTAAGCAAGCATAGCTGTGTCCATTAAGACATCACTCA
The DNA here is from genome assembly GCA_004023785.1 of Mungos mungo. Taxonomy (NCBI): domain Eukaryota; kingdom Metazoa; phylum Chordata; class Mammalia; order Carnivora; family Herpestidae; genus Mungos; species Mungos mungo. The sequence continues at coordinate 19,630 of PISW01008968.1, forward strand.
AAAAGAACAGGCCGTAGTTTGCCAACCCCGGCACTAGACCACCGTGCCTGGGTCCCCTCTAATTTAGTGCTTCACATGGTCTTCCCTGGCCATCGGCCTGATTCTAGACTTCTCTCTCACACACTGGGCTACTTACCATTTGGAATCCATCCTCAGCTGATGGAGATGTGCTGGAGCTGAGAGATTAGTCTGTTCACTCGTTGGCTCAGTCATTCAAACCACCGTTGATTGCTATTATTATCAATGTTATTACTACTGGAAATGTTTTATTACTAATAAATATTATTATATGATTATAATTATACCTGCTGCATGTACTGTATTAATTATAATTGTGGTTCCATGGTAAGTTATGACAAGTAGTATTTAAAATTATTAAGTGGAAAGCCATAGACTTTAGAGTCAAAGTAGGATTATAATCTCAGTCGAAGGATTCATAGCTGGAGATTTCAAGTGAATGACTTAACCAGAGCCTCTTCTGTAAAATGGGGATGACAGTCCCTGCCCTGCCTCCCCAGCAGGACTGCCTAAAGAGAACATGAAAGGGCACGTACGGACTTGACCCATTGTTTGGCCCCCACCCGAGGCTCCACTAAAATGTAGTATTTCTTATTACAAGGCATGTTTGTTGAGTGCCTGAGTGATGGTGTGAATGAAGGGAGGCCTTAGGAAGGGTTTGCGCCAACCCTGACTTGGCTGTGCTCATGCATTCCCCTCTGTGACAGGTGAACCTGTACTCGGACCCGCCCCAGCCCAGCCACAGCCTCTGTGCAGGGACGATGCCCCAGGGGACCAAGGTCTTGTCCTTCACCATCCCACAGCCCCAGTGTGTGGAGCGGTGGTCAGGGCCCGAAGCCCCACAGGCCTCTGGGGCCTCAGGTGAGTCAGAGAGGAAATGCGACTGTAGGACCTTCTGCCTGTGACTCTGCTCTGGGGACCCTTGGTTCACCTTAGTGGGGCACTGGCTTCAGGTCAGGGGAGGGAAGGAGCTGAGGCCCTCATCTGTGACCTTTGGCTTGAAGAGGTCAAATGGAGATGTGGGAACCATCTTGCCTAGAGCCAGAGCAGCCTGGCGGGGACCTAGCTCTGCACCTGGCAGGGTGATAGTGGGCCCAGTGCATCACAAAGAGCACTGTCCCTTTGGGGCCCGTGTGGGGGCCAGGCTCCGTGCCAAGCCTTGCTATGCGGGACCAGGATCCCGCTTCATCTCCACATCAACGTCACTGGCGGTTAGGAGAACCGAGGCCTGGCGTGCCAAGGACATGCTGAAGGCCACACTGCTACCAGCAGAAGTGGGTGGGGTAGAGATTTGAACCCCAGTCTTTCTGAGTTCGAGCCTGAGCTGCTGACTGGGAAGCCAGAGGCCTGACTTGGCCCCAGCCGTGTGATCTGTGGCAGATCTAGCCTCATTCTCTCTGCACCTGGGCCTACGCTGCCCAGCCCACTTCCTGGGGTCCGGGTAAGACATGGTATGCATATGACGGTTGTAACTTGATGATGGAGGGTGTGGGTTGGGGTTCGGTGTTGGTCCCTCAGCCCCAGGAAGGACAGTTCTCGGCCCCAGCGTTCAGCGGTTGTGTATTGCAGGGTGGCCATCAGTTCAAAGAGACCCGAGTCCCTCCTCGTCTGCCCCAGGGTGGCTTGTGGGGAACACAAACGTCACCCAGGACCCGCTGTCAACGGAGTGGACCGAGGAGAACGCAGGCGTCGCCCAGGACCCGCTGTCAGCGGAGCGGACCCAGGCGCTGGCTTCTCAGGCCAGCCTGTTCCTGGCCAAGGTGAGGGGAGCCCCAGCGTCGCACGAGGGAGACGTAACTCTCCCGGACAAAGCCGGGTATTTGCCTGCTTGAGCGAGAACCTCCACGCAAGGCCCTCCCCTGCTGGAGGTGACGTGGCCATCTTGAAGACGGGGGCCTCTCTCTCGCGCTGTGCACGGCCGCCTCCTCGTCACTCAGTGCTGCGTTTCACTCCTTTCCTTGGCTCTATGTCCATCAAATGCCCTCCAGTTGGGCTTGAAAGTGTCTCCTGGTTCACCCCTGGGGGAGACTCCCGGCTCTTCCAGGGCTCTGGAAGGATAAGAGAGGCTCCTCTCCACCTCTTCCTCTCTGGGATAAATCACCCCACTTTCTTAGTGCATTTCATGACAGAAGTAAATTCTCAGTCTCTTCTCAAAGGGCCTTTATATTTTCAGCAAACAGTCCGAATAACTGCGAACTGTTTGTAGATCTATTTTTAACTATACACTTGGCCTTATGCCAACGTGCTTTAAAGCAGCTTAGGAAACACGCATAATAACCACATTCTGAAAACGGAAGTGAGGAAAACGGGGCAAAGGGGAAGTAAGGGTAGGAAAAAATAGAGTGAACGCAGTGCACCGTGAATGAACAAAATGTCCTGTCGGACCCTGAACGCTTTACCAGGCTCGCGTTTGGTTTTGAGCTTCCTAGTCGTCAGTGCGACAAGGGAAATGCAACAGTTACGTGTATTAACATGGCCATAAAACAAATTCCTTCAGAGAAATACCAACCGTCCTTGTTCAGTAACAGTTTTGTTGAGATAGAATTCACATGTCAGAATTTACTCCTTTAAAGTTAATGGGTCAGAGGTTTGACTACATTCATAGTCATGCAGCTCTCTCTGGGGTCAATCATTTTCATCCCCCAGTAAGAAACTCCTGTCCATAACGGAGTCGCTCCCCATTCCCCTGCCCCACCCCCCACCCCTCCCCTGGCAGCCGCTCATTTACGCTCTGTCTCCTTGTGTTTGCCTTTTCTGGAGGTTTTATATAAGTAGGTTTATATAATATCCGTCCTTTTGTGTCTGGCTTCCTCAAGCCCATCCATCACAGTAACCTGAACAAGTATTTTTCCTGTTTTATCACCACCCTCCTGAGTTCCATACCTGGAGAGACATTTCTCTTGTCCTGTGTGGTGTAAAGCAAAGCCAGGGTCATCACGATGAGCAGGAGCTGGGGTGCCCTCTGATCCCAAATGGCCCAGAGCTGTACTGTTCGATCCAGGGGCCACAGGTCATGTGGCTGTCGAGTCCTTGACATGTGGCCAGTCCAAACTGAGACGTCCTGTGAGGATAAAACACACAATGGGTTTCAGAGACGTTATGTGACAAAAGAATACAAACTATCTCATTAGTAGTTGTTTACACTGATTACGTGTCAAACATAATATTTTAGGTTCATAAAATGCACTATCAAGATTAATTTACCTGTTTCTTTTTATATTTTTACTTTTTGCATTAATTTTTAGATTTTTATTCTATTTTTTAGAAAATTTTAAACTGTAGGGATGCCTGGGTGGCTCAGTCGGTTGAACATCTGTCTGATTCTTGATCGTGGCTTGGGTCATGATACTAGGGTTGTGGGATCAAGCCCTGCATTAGGCTCCATGCTGCATCGGGCTCTCTCTAAAATTAAAAAAAAAAATGTTTAATTAAAAGAAAAATCTTAAATTGCATAGGTAGCTTGCATTACATTTCTATTTTATATATTATATGAATTATATAATATAATTATATTATATAAATTTCTATATTACATGTTGGCACTAATCTAGAGCTTTCCTAGAAAGCTCCAAATCACCCTTTGTCCTTTTTTTCTTAAATTTTTTTGTAAAGGTATTTTTTTTTAATTTTTTAATGTTTATTCATTTTTTGAGAGAGAGAGAGACAGTGTGTGAGTCAGGGAGAGGCAGAAAGAGAGGAAGACACAGAATCGGAAGCAGGCTCCAGGCTCTGAGCTGTCAGCACAGAGCCCGACGCGGGCCTTGAACTCACAAGGTGTGAGATCATGACCTGAGCCAAAATCAGATGCTTCACCAATTAAGACACCCAGGTGCCCCTTTGTAAAGGTAATTAGATGCACATGGTAATGACCTCACACAGTACAAAGGGCATATTCAGTGAAAAGTCTTTTTTCCCATACTCACCCCTCCGTTTCATGCAAAAATGTTCAACACAGGCACATGTGCTTTTATTTTATTTTTTTTAACATTTTATTATTTATTGAGAGAGACAGACACAGAGTGTGCATGGGGGAGGGTCAGAGAAAGAGGGAGACACAGAATCAGAAGCAGGCTCCAGGCACTGAGCTGTCAGCACAGAGCCCAATGCAGGGCTCGAACCCATGAGTTGTGAGATCATGACCTGAGCCGAAGTCGGCTGCCCAACCGACTGAGCCACCCAGGTGCCCCAATGTGTATTTTTAGAAATGGTCACACAACTATGTACACTGTGCTGTCCATCGACTTTTTCAATGGCCTGAAGTTGAGTGTTTATTTTGGGGAGGCAATGAATTCACTCAGTTCAGAGTTCAAAAGATACATGAAGTAGAAATGTTTCCTCCCATCCCTTCCCCACCCCCCACCCAGTTCTCTGCCCCAGAAGCAATGAATGTTTCTATTTTATGCATCCTGCTAGAGGTACTTTATAATATATAAGCAGCTATATTCATATTGTTCCTTTTTTTCTATATGTATTTTATGCAGATGGTAGCTTTTTATAAAGACTGGCCTACGCCTCAATTCGACACTGAAAAGCAGTTCTTAGTTTATCCATGAGCACAGACACATATCCCTTCCCCTTCTTGATGGCTGCGTACTATTCCACAGACAGGCTTTCAGAGTGTCTCCTGTTACCCCTGCAGTGATGCGCAGTAAACATCTTGCCTTGTAGACCTTCGTGCACACGAGTGAATTCTTTGCTATTGACAAGTTCTGGGAGGCTCCGCTTTGATTTTTCAAAGGCGGCCTTGGCAGAGGCCGGTGGTGGAGGCAGTGGCCTCCGCCTTTCCGTGCTTGGCAGGAAGCCCACATCCTGAGGTGGGACCCGGTTCCCGGTGCCCAGGCGTGCATGTGGCTGAGTGCGGGGACCTGCAGGACTCGTCCTCCGGGGTCCCGGTTAACCGGAGCGTGTTTGCTTCCTCTCCTGGTGTCCAGGTGGAGTCCTTCGCAGCACTGGTGCGGGCAGGCCGGCTGATGCCCCAGGACCAACTCAAGGTACCGCCGACTTGGGGAGACGCCCTTGGAGCCTCCAGACCGCTGCTCTGGCCCCCATAGCGGAGTCTCTGAAGATAGGCTAGAGAACCCCAGACACACCGTCTCCGTTTACAGCAAACAGCCCTGCATAGCCTGCCCCAGTATTAGCACTTATTAAGCAATGGTGGTGGTGTGCCAGAGGCCCTGCGGCAAGCCTTTGATGCACATGGTTGCAATCTACCCTAGAAAGCCAGTAAGGTAGTTACAGTCATCACCTCCATTTAACTCGAATGGAATGGGGACACCCAGACAGGCCACTTGAAGGCCACACAGCTAGTGGGCAGCAGAGCCCAGACCCGGGTCTGTCTGATCCCCGAGTCTGGGGTGATCGTCAAGGGCCTGCACGCTTCCCACCAATTCCACTGCCTCCCGGCAACCAGAAAAGACTTTCCCTTTTAAGAATTGTCTTTATTATGAAAGTCATGGCCCAGTATTTGAAAACCAAAGGGAAGGGGGAGGAGAGCCCTCATCTAACCATTATTGGCATATTTCCTCTCGGATTTTGGTATTTCTAGCCAATGATAGTCATAGGTAAGATGGAGGTTTCTGCTGCACCAGCCAGGACCCCGGGAAGGAGCAGGTCAGGCTCTCAAAGCTAGGAGCGTGGGGGTCAATGAAGGGCTGTTAGCGGGACTATGGGCAGCGTGAGGGGATCTGACCAGGGACAAGGCAGCCTGGGGACCCAGAGCTCTTCCCTCCCCGGTCTCTCTCTTCCCATCCTATGACGTCTTAATAGATGCCGTCTCGCTAGACAAGACCCCACGGGAAGCCAGCAGGTTGGGGGAGCCCAGCTGATGCTAGAGGCACAGGGCAGGGTGGGGAGAGGAGCTGAAGCGGAGGTGGAGAGGGGCAAATTGCAACACACCTGCTTTGCTAAAGATACTATTTTTTTACTATGTCATTATTATGTTACTCATTACTATGTTATCATATAGACATCATCCATTTTCCAACAGCAAAATATGCGATATGGGTTATATTACCTCACGGAGTGGATGAGCAAGGAAAGGACCTTGAAAAACAAAACCATTCATTTTCTTCCCCTCTATCCTCCTTCTCCCGCAGCCAGGGAAATCAAGAGCTGTTGGAAGATCAAGCTTGCCCGGGGACTAGATTCTAAGTTGTCCTTGAACTCAGCCTGCTGTCAGGAGAGAATGAATGGGATGGGGATGACAATAAGCCAGGGATAATGACCCTTCTTCCCGAGTTTGTGGGGCATAACATCATTGTTAGTCCCAGGCGCCCTGGAGCTAGAGGACCCAGGTTCAAATCCTGACTACAACTTGCTCATTTGCTCTGTGACCTTCCCCAGCTTAAATAACCCCTCTGTGCTTTAGCTTCTCCTCTTTAAAAGAAGATGATAAATTGACCCCTGCCATTAGGATTATGTTGGAAAAGTGCTTTAGCATAGATCCTCCACGCTCAGTACATCATAGCTATTGTTAGCAGCAGTCTGGTGGAGATGAGTCCTAATCCCAGCCTTCCAGGGACTTGGGGGCCCAGAGGATGGGTCTCCTGCCCCCCCCCCCACCGTGAGCTACCTCATCCACTGTACCTGCAGGGACAGAGCCCACCGGGGCTCGCACTCAGGGCCTCCTGGCCTGGTCTGCTTTCAGGGCTTCCAGCGGCTAAAGGCTGCCCACGCCATCCTGGAGGAGGAGTACCTAAGGGACCGCAGGGAGCAGCAGCTGGCCGGCCCCCGGGGGACAACCGGGACGTTTGATCCCAGCAGGTGCGTGCTGGGGAGGGAGGGCCCTGGTTCCCCCAATCCCCAGGAGGGGCGCACTGCATCCTCACAATTCATACACTACAGGACCGGGAGAAATCCTACCCCAGTTAGCGACGTGTCCAGATGGGGGAATACCTGAAGGCTGAAGCGTGTGTCCTTTTGGACTCTTTGCAATGAGCCCGTGACCTTGGAGATGAGGCCTGAAACTGCTCATTGGAGAGCAGTGGAGGGAGATCAGAGGGGGAAGGGATTGACTCTGCACCCTGTTGGCTGCAGAGGGGGACTCAGGCAGAGGCCACCTGATCCCAAGGGAGACCCCTTTTACCTTGCTTTTTCGAGTTCTCCACACAGTGCAAACTGGGACATTAACTGGACCCGGTGTGGGCATTCTCTGGAATTTCTGCTCCAAAGCATAGCCTCCCAGACCTGCTGCTGTGGTGACGGGCCCTGCGGGCTGATGTCTCCCCGTTCTAGGGCGCTAGATGAGGAGATGCTGCAGCTGGGCATCCGCCTGGAAGAGCTGAAGGACCTCGTGGGGCAGAGCCAGCTGGAGACCCAGCGAGCCGGGTCAGACTCTACTCCGGACAGCCCCCCACCCGCGGCCTCCCCACCCCGGCCAGCGCGCCCGCCTTCTCCATCAGGACAAGCCCCCACACCCGCCGCCCATACCCTCTGCCCTCAGGTACCGCTTTGCCCAGCCGTGCTGGACCGTTCCTTCCTTCTCTTCTTCATTAATGGACTTCTTCACTACATACTTGTGAAGTGTGTCCCGTATGCCAGCCCCCCTGACACGTGGGGGGAATTCAGTTGGGGACCAACTGACAAAAATAGGTGGGGGGCACCTGGGGGGCTCGGTAGGTTAAGCTTGATTTCGGCTCAGGTCATGTTCTCATGGTTCGTGAGATCGGATGCTGTATTGGGTTCATGAGATCAAGCCCCACATCAGGCTCTGCACCGACCACGACTGTGGAACCTGCTTGGGATTCTCTCTCTCACTCTCTTTCTGTGCCTCCCCGCTCATGCTCTCTCTCTCAAAATAAATAAACTTAAAAAAATAGGTGGTCTCTATACTCATGTAGTTTCCTGTCTAGTTGAACTAATTCTATCTTGCTCAGGACTCGGAAGGAGAATTATGGGGCTCTGGGAGAGTAGCAGGGTGACATGACAGAGGTGAGAGGGTCCAAGAAGCTTTTCTTGAGAAAGAAATATTTTAATGAGATCTGAGCATGAGTGGGAATTACTACACACAGAAGAAAAGAAGCCATGCAGCAGGGGAAGCAGCCTGTGCAAAGGCCCTGTGGTTAGAGTATGGAAGGTGAGGGGGCAGTTGTCAGAGCTGGAGCTGGAGAGGCAGGTGGGGGCTCTATGATGTAGGGGCTGTGGGTCACGTCAAGGGTTTGGCCGTAAACTCCTCTAGGTTTTCAGCAGGGAGTAGGAGAAGGGGAGGAGCAGATGGAGAGATGTGCATGGACTTGAGACAGGGATCGAAGGCAATTTGCCTGGCCTCGCAGTGGTGGTGAGAGGAATGGGGACAAAGGATGGCCTCCGGGGTCCGTGTAGCACTAGGTGGAATTGGGGACTATGCACAGATCGGAGACACTAGACAAGGCCCATGCACAGAACGGACTTTGTAGAAGTCTCTCTGGCCCAAATCACAGCTCCAAGAGAGACAGTCACGGTTTGCATTACATAGTTAAGCAGTGTGAGTGGCTAGCGGTCACATAGTGGCCACACAGGTGACAGCAGTGGGGTGTCTGTGGCTCGCTCCCTGTGTTGTGAAGGCATGTCTGTTAGGGACCAGGGCAGGGGAAAGGGCCAGCATGGTAGGTGAGGCGGGAGCTGACAGAGGGCTGAGCGCTGGGAAGCTGTCCATGACAACGGAGGTCTTGGTGGCCCCATGATGTCAGGGAAACTCACACTGTGGAAAGCTCCCCCAGGGCCCACCTCATGCGCTAATGGGTGAAACCCCAAGTGTATCATCCTGGGGGAGGTCCTGTGCTCCCACAGGGAAGGTATTTGGGGGGCTGGGTGTCCATACTGGAATAGAGCGGGTCAGGAGAGGTGCCTCTGGCAGGAAGTCAGGGCTCAAGTCTCTGCTCTGCCCCTTGCTTCTGTTGTAAGTTTGGGCACATCATTTGAGCCTCAGTTTCCTGTCTGTAAAATGGGTTGTAAAAGCCATATGTGCTGGCGGGACTATTGTGAAGTGAGGTCTGTTCAGTGTCTGGCATGTAGTAGGTGTTCAGTTAACGACACTCAGTGTTGAAGCTCGCACGAGCCAGTCCCTAGGTTCTGCACATGCAGGAAAGGGCAAGAGTTAGTGAGGGTAACCTGTTAACTCTTCAGCACTCCGCACAGTCCGGTAGAAGTTAGGTCCCTACAAAGTGCCATTTGGTTGTCTGCTGAATCTCTGTCCCTCCACCTTTCTGGCCCAGCCTGACGCCACCAGCAGTGGCCCCTGTCCATCGCATGTGAATGAGGAGCTGAGCACGGCCAGCAGTGAGACGGAGGACGGACCACTGGGCCTCCCGGCTCCAATCAGGCACAAGGAGCTGCAGGTGGGGCGGGACTTCCATGGCCTCCTGGAGCGGTGAGTAGCAGGGGTGAGGCCAGGCTGTCCGGCCCAGTGACTGGATCTTGGCTGGCCTTGCTGGGCAGAAGTCATGCTCCTCTGTGTTCCTCAGGTACCTCAGCGTGAAGAGCCTCCCGGAAGCCATGAAGGTGGAGGACGAGGAGGAGGAGGAGGAAAGGAAGGAGGTGGAGGAGCAGGAGGAGGACGGACAGGGCCATATGGTAGCAGTTGATGGACCAGCTCCAGCTCCAAGAAAATCAGAGGCCACCAGGATCCCCATAAGGCAGCTCCCAGCGCTGGCTGAAAGAAGTCACAGGACCCCCCTCAAGTATGGCACTGAGCTTCCCCTCCTTGTCCCCAAACCAACTCTGAAGCCACAGGGGTGGTGATTGTCATCCTGAGCTAGACGGCTCTTCACAGCCTAGAAGTGGTTTTCCCGGCCTGTTACCCAGGTCTGTCCCAAACGCGGGCTGTGTACCATTGACAGCACCAGAAGGAAGGGATTTGGGTGGGATGGGACGTGGTTTTTGGCAGGACAGATGCAGCGTGGGATAATGTCACTGTCCTTTTCAGCCTCAGACCTTCCAAGTCCATCCGGGAGAAAGTTTCCGTGTTGTTATGTCTTCACTGCCTCTCTTGATCTTCCTTTAAAAAGGATGAGAACAAGTGAGCAAGCCTCAAGCCTCAGGCCTGGGCGAGCCTCTGGCAGACCAGAGGATCAGTCTAGAATCTCACAATAATGTGTTCATGTTTCTTCTGTCTTATTTCCAAAGTTCGCCACTGTCTGTAACACAGAATACTGATCTTCCTTTTATAATGAGGACCTAAGTCTTTTGAATAGATTGAGCTTAATGAAAAGGGCTGAATCGGGAAGAGAGTGTGTGGATTCCCGAAGCCTGGGAAATGATGGCTCCTCTGTTTCCACACTATTTCCGCTGCAGTGTACTGGGTGGGTTTCGAGGGCCTTCCCCATTTTATACAGGAGGAAAATGAAGTTCAGAGAGGGGAGGTGTCTTGCCCAAGGCCACACAGCTAGACAGGGACAAAACCAGGGTGTCTGAGCCCAGAGCTTGTAGCTTGCTCTGCTTGCCTCCCAGGACAGGGCTGCCCAGCCCATACGTGCTGTCTCCCCACCCCTCCAGGGACTCTGTGGAGCAGATGGTGTCTGCCACGCTGGCGGGCTTCCGTGCACCCCTGGGCAGAGATGGCTACCTCCAGGACCAGGACGAAGCCGAGGCAGCTCCCCCAGGCCCCAGCAGGCCACCTCACCCTCGGGGCACCCAGACCTCCGCCTCCCACCAGAGCAGTCTGACCAGCTTAGAGGGAAGTGGCATCTCTGAGCACCTTCCCCAGAAGTCTCTGCACCCAGCTGGTGGGCCCCACCTGGAGGTAAGCATCCACATGGGCCATGGGTCTCCTGGGGACTTCTGCCCCTGGACCTTTGCTCACACCCTTCCAGAATGCCCACTGTTCCCAATCTCTGCCAGGCACAATTCTGCCCCAACGTTCAGGGCTTGTGCCCAGTGCTGCCTCTCTGCTGTGGCCCCCTGGCCCCCTGCCAGGAGCTCTTGTCCTCTGAGAGCTTATAGCCCATTGTCTATGTTTCTCTGTGCCTGCTGAGCACAGATGGGGGGACAGTTCTTGATTCCATGGCCTGTTTGTGACGTTAGAGGGGCAATTTTCAAACTGTTGCAGGTGTCACAGATCACGAAGGAAATGTGACTTACACCGTGGATCCTCCCATAGAATAATGCATGTGTATACATGTGTACGCGCGCGCACGCGCACACACACACGCGCGCGCACACACACACACACACACACACCTGTAGTCCTGATGAGCCCGTAGTAAGGAATCTGCACTAGACCATGAACCCACTGAGGGCAGGCACCTGCGCCCCTACCTGTGTGTGTTCTTTGCATCTTTCATTAGACTTGGTGTAGAGGAGGTGTGCACGTTTGATGAATTTTATTTTCCCGATTCATTGGGCCCGGGCCTTCGGCAGAAGGACCGCGGCCTTGCAGGCCCAAGCTGGAAGACACGTGGAAATGTGCATCCCATCCCCACAGGGAGGCGGCTCCCGCCCCCTCCTCCTCAGTTCCGGAAACATGCTACAGTATCTCTCCAGAGGGCCTCAGCAGCTCCGCAGGGAAGCAGGACTTGCTCAGGGCCCTCCCTGGACATGGAGAGCCCCTGCTGTGGGCCTGGTGCTGGTCCAGGGCTCTGAGGACTCTCACACTCAGGCCTGGCCGCCAGGGGCTGGGCCAGCCTCCAGGCCTGTGAGCCTCTGGAATGTGAGACCCAGGCCAGGACTCGGGAAGGCCTCCCCAGTGCGCCTCAGGCACATTCCTCAGACTTAAAGGGACACTGCCTCTTGCAGGAGCCCTGGATGGCATCCCCCGAGACAGACAGTGGTTTTGTGGGCTCCGAAACCAGCAGGGTGTCGCCCCTCACCCACACACCAGAGCACCGGCTCTCGCACACCAGGTACTCTGGGACCCCCCCTTCCCCAACAGCATTGCGTGCAGAGGGGTGACCTGGGAGTAAGTGCCGTGAGCCCAGAACAGGGACTGATGACCTGGGCATTCTCGGAGCCCCCATCTCATCCGCCACCCATGGTTCCTGGTCCCCATCTTATCGATAGAGGGGAACCGAGGTTCAGAGAGGGAAAGCGACTTGCCCAGATCACTCAGCCAATCAGCGACAGACCGGGGAATAAGTATCTGTTGGGCAAATGAATGACTGAATGGTAAATGAAGGTCTCCAGGTGGGTGGTGGGAGGTGAGTGGAAGACAAGGGTAAAGGGCAATCAGGGCGACTAGCTGGGAAGAGACCGGGCTAGACCCCCAAAGCAAGGGCTGAGGAGTGGAGGGCACTCGGGGAAGGCTGGAGTGACGAGCCACCATGTAGACAAGGGCCTCCAAAGCTGGGTGCAGCCCCCTCCTCCAGGAGGCCTGCCTGGCTGCCTGTGGCTGCAGGGAAGAAAGGATTAGGAATTCCGTTTCTCTGTATATTTTCTAAAAATCAAGTTGAGCTTTATGATGTTGTACCCGTGGGTAGGCAGGTGTACAGCTGGATACACAAATGTGTATGTAACGGGGGCGTGTTCTCAGAAGCACCAGCAAGTCCCAGAGGTCAGGAGGCATAGCATGTGGGGGTTCCGGAAGCCAGAGTGATCTCAACACATCTCTCCCGCCACCATCCCCCAGCGCTGCAGGAACATTGGCCCAGCCGTTCACCGCCTCTGAGCCCCGGGACGCAATCTCCCACCCCCAGACCACGGGCCCTCTAGTCCCCAGAAGATCTGCGGAGCCCAGCACACCCAGGAGGCGAGCCCAGAGGCGACCCTCAGGCCGGGACAGTCCTCTGCGGCAGAGGGCACCCAGCTTCCGCCAGGAGCGGACGCCGGTGGCCCAGATGGGTGAGTGGATGGATACCTGTGTGTTGGCCGGAACCTGGGAGTCACCGGATGGCCCATCCCAGATTGAAAAATCAAAGCAACAAAAACCTTGTGTCACGTTACCATTTAGGATACAAAATATACAAGTTCACGGCAGGGGAATTTGAAACTAGGGCAAGCCAAAAGGAAGCGAGAAAAAAATATGCCGAAAACTATCACTGCTACATTCTGTTGTGGAACCTGTGCGGTTTTCTATAGCAAGGTGCCTGGGTTCATTTAGATACACTTAAAACAGAAATCAGATCGTATTAGATGGGCATGCTTAATACTCTCTTTTTCCCCCCTAAACACTGTGTCGTGAACACTTTCCACATCTCTACATTCTGTGATTTCAGTTTTTACCTGTAAAAAATGCATGTAAGCTTTTTAGAAAACAAACATACAGGAAAGAACGTACATTGATGAATTTTCACAAAATGAACACAGACCAAGCTCCTTCCACACCTGTGCTGGCTTCTCCCCCTCAGACTGGCTGTGCTTCTTTTGGAGCTCATCATTTAAAACTCTGACAGTTAAACTTTAATTAAAAGTTCAATTAGTGATGATGGATTCACATATCGTAGTAATAAATAATCCAGGGAGATCCCGTGGGCCCTTCACTCAGTTTCCGCCAATGAGAACCTCTTGCAAACACCACAGTCCAGATCACTGGCCAGGGTCCCTCCCGCTGCCCCTTACTAGACACACCACGTCCGCTCCCTTCTGAACTCCTGATTGTCTCTCAGGTGTCCTCCATCCCTCCAATTTTGTCATTCCAAGAACGTTCTATAAATGGAATCCTGTGTATGCACTTGAACTTGGCTTATTCACTTTGCATATCTCCAGAAAGTCGTCTAGGTTGTTCCCTGTATCAATAATCCATTCCTCTCTGTATTATTGAGTAGGGTTCCAAGGGCCCCTTGTTCTTAAAGCATGGGCCAGGTCATTGGTTTTTAACCCGTGGTCACCCATGCCTTTGAAAGGCTAACGTCCTGAACACTCTCCCCAGAAAAACACACAGAGGCAAAGCTGTGACGATCATTTTAGCAGGAGGTGGGGGCTCCAAAGCCAGCCCCAGAACATATGGCAGAGGCTGGGGGAGGGGGGTCTGGGGGAAGGAGCAATGAGCTCTTCACAGGGGGAGGTCCCTGAAGACAGACGTGGTGCTGACATGGTGGACGGTGGGGGGAAATCTACGTAGGAGCAGCTCTTCAGGCCCCTCTTTGCACTCCGAGCTCCCAGCAAGAGCCACGTCTTCTGGTTCTGAGGTCAGTGGGCCAGTGACCTCGTTGGGAACTTCAATTATGACCTCAGCTGACACCGCCTCTTTGCCCACATCCTGCTACTCCTGGAAATGGGCGCCTCAGGGATCCTCTCTGGCTAAACTCACCTTGGTCTCTTTCTGCCTTCTTAGTGGTGCCTGGCTCTGAGTTGGAGAGGCGGCAGCGGATTTCGGAGCAGCTGGCCCGCAGCGAGACAGTAAGCCCGCACCCCACCTCGGGCCCTGCAGCAGCCGCTGTGCCCCGGGGGCCGACGGAGAGCGCCCGCACGGTCCTCCTCACCAGGACAGGGCGAGAGTAAGTTGGGCCATCGCGGACACGGGAGCATGGTGCCCGAGGGAGGCGGGGCCAGCTCAGCCCTCACACCCAGCGGTGGCCCCAGGTGTCCTGTTTCCGGGCTCAGGGCCACTCCGTGGGACCTCACTGATGTGGGCTCCGAGGACACCTGTCCAGCCAGTGCGAAATGGCTGAGAGGCTTGCCTTTTTGGTGCTGAGACCTCACTCCCTGTCTCCCAACATTTCTCTCCTAAGGCTGGTGCCCGGGGATACGTTTTCAGAGGTGGACGCTTTCATTGCATGAACTCAGGAGAGACGTTTTTCACGCCTCTTCTTTTTAGTCTGAGCACAATTGGTCTGCCAGGAATGTTGCTCCTCACGTGGTTGGACAGAAATGGGAAAGTAGGTTGGTCAGGCCCTCTTCCCTCTCCTTCGAGTCAGCACTCACATGCCTTTGTCGGGTTGGGGTATCCGTCCCCTCACACAGGGAAGGCTGCTTTGCAGGAGCCTGTTGGAGGCCCACTGGCCAGTGCCGCCATGGGACTGTCACTGTGTGCCAAGGCGGGCCCAGGGCTGGTACTCAGCTTCCAGCCCTGACTTAGGAAGTGTGCTCCTGCAGGCTCAGGTGACCCCAGTGTAGAGACTCCAGGCTTATTTGTCAGTGAGACACGAGGCCCTGGAAATACAGTAGTGGACAAGACAGTCCTTGGCCTGGTAAGGCTCACCATCTTGTAGGATGAACGGAGAAGCAGATGGTCACATTCCCCGGTAGGAGTACGGTGGTGGCAGAGGCTCCAGGGGACACAGAGAAGGGACATCTGGCCCAGGGAGAGGCTTCTAGGAGGGCTTCCTGGAGGAAGTGGTATCTCAGCTGAGACCTGAAGGAAGAGGGATGGAACCGTGTTTCCGGCAGGGCACCAGCAGGTGCAGAGGCCTAGAGCCGAGAGAGCCCCCATCACCTCTGCGGACCTGAACGTTCATTTTAGCAGGGTCCCCAGGTGTGACTGTGGCAGTGGGGCTTGAGCAGTGGAAGGGTGGACCAGAAGACACAGGGTTCGAGGTCCTGGACAGCCTTGAACACCGGGGTGAGAGATCGGGATGGCGGCGTGGCTCAGAAAAGATGCACTGAATATTCGAGAATGCATACAGACGCAGCTGAGGACAGACGGAGGAAGGGGATTTCAGACAGGGGAGTGGTGAGGCCAGGTTCATGTTTAGAAAGAGCTCCCTGGCCACTAGGAGAGTGAGAACAAGGAAGGCGGGGAGACCACCAGGAAGCTCCCTCATCCAGACAGGACGGGGCCGGTCGGAGGGAAGGCGGGGTACACTGGAGAAGAGACATTTAGGCATTGGGCCCCCAGCACTTGGGAGCCGGCTAACTTTTGGGGGAACCATTCAGGGAGGGAGAAGGGTCTCGAATGACTCAGATTCTTGGCTGGCCAACCAGTTGGATGCCGATACAGAGATGGGGGACTCAGGAGGGGAAAAGTCTGCAGGAAATGACGGACTTTCTAGGTGCCAGCTGGCCTCCAGGCGATAAAACATTCAGTCAGGAAAACTGAGACCCCGATGGAAGTGGAGAGGGCAAGAGACACGCACGTGGGGTTTCCAAAGCTCAGGCCCTCACTCGGCCGCCCTCGGCCTGGGACCCGGAGCCAGTGTTGTGTCCCAGTTGTGCCTGCAGGAGTTAACTGGTGACGGGAGCACTCGCTCTCCTGCACTTGGCCTTGGAGACTCCTAACAAACGTCTCCCAGGGGCGTTGCCAGGAGACCTGGCTGCTCGGGGCACACACTGCGCCCGGGCACAACTGGAGACAGGTCTCTCTCGCACACTCTGAAAGCTGGACGTGGTATCAGGAGACACGCACCCACGGGTCCATGGCCACCAAGCAAGAAGTCGCTGAGGGAGCCCCGCCCAGGAGTAGATGAAGGGTTTGCCCCCGCCCAGGCCATGCCGGGCCCAGACTCAGACGCACCGTGTGTAGGGGGCCTGCGTGGGGGGTTGTCGGGGATGTAGGGGGATTGTTGTGGGCAGACCAGCAACACAGGGCCGCCATGCATCAGAATGAGACTGTAGAGGTGCAGGGGCGGCTGGAGGGCAATGCAAACAGTACTTACTCTATAGAAGCTAGTGGCTCAGTGAGACACCTTGGCAGTAGGAGCCTGGGGTGTATCTGCGGGTCCCCAGGGATTACCAGCAGCCTTGCAGATAGCGCCCTGCCCTTCCAGCCTCGGCTCACACTTGGCCAGGGATGGGAAGCACCGGGACGTCCCCTTGTCCCCTCTGCGTGCACACACCTTTCCTCTGCTCCCTCTTGGGGTCTTGAGTCCAGTTCAGGAACATTCCGAGAGCATCTTTGAAATGTGAGGGCCTCAGGGGTTGTGAGGAGGCAGGGAGGCCTGCCCACGGTCTGGTTGGGGAGACAGACAAGCATCTCCCGCTACCACAGACAGATAGGGCTTGGACCACATAGGAAATGTTTAGGGGAAACCAGGAGGGATGGGCTGAATAACAAGGGTGGGAAGGAACCACACCTGGGCTGGCAGTTACCACTGCTACAGAGGTAGGAGAAGGGAGGGCAGCCCTGGAGGGGGTCAGAAGTCATTTTATTTTATTTTTTTTTAAATGTTTTTATTTATTTTTGAGAGACAGAGAGAGGCAGCTTGAGCAGGGTGAGGAGGGTCAGAGAGAGAAGGAGTCACAAGATCCGAAGGCAGGCTCCAGGCTCTGCACAGAGTCGGACATGGGGCTCGAACCCACGAACTGTGAGATCATGACCTGAGCCGAAGTCAGGCGCTTAACCAACTGAGCCACCCAGGCGCCCCAGAAGTCAGATTTTAAAGTGGACTTTCAGCTCATGCCCTTTTTAAAAAATTTTTTTAATGATTTTACTTATTATTGAGAACCAGAGAAAGACAGAACATGAGCATGGGAGGGTCGGGGGCAGGGGGAGACACAGAATCTGAAGCAGGTTCCAAGCTCTGAGCTGTCAGCACAGAGCCCAACGTGGGGCTTGAACTCACGAACCGCGAGGTCATGACCTGAGCCAAAGTCGGATGCTTAACCGACTGAGGCGCCGCAGCCCACGCCCTTTTTATTCTACACCCTCCTCCCATCTTGACAGCGTGTCCCTGGTGTTCACAACAGCTCCTCGGAGACCCTGCATGTTAGGCAAGCTAACCCTCAGAGTTGGGCAGGGACATGATCAGGAGCAAGAAAAGTGGACACACAAGGAAGTTCCAGAATCAGAGGGCCCGTGCCTGCCACAAAGGGACCAGACGCGGGCACCCAGGCAGCTGTGGCTCAGGGCCTTGCACATCCACTCTCCATTTCTGTCCCCACCCCCCACCCCAGCCAGGCCATCCAGGAGCTGCAAGAGGAGGTGTCTCGGCTCCGTCTGCGGCTGGAAGACAGCCTGCACCAGCCGCCCCGGGGCAGCCTGATACGCCCCGCGTCCCCCTTCACCCGCCCCGCCCAAGCCCGGGCCCGACCGGCAGACTCCTCAGCCGCCTGGGGTCCCCACTGTTGCAGGTAAGTGACCCTAAAATGCCTGCCCTTGTGCCCCGGTGACAGTGGCAGAAGGCAGGCTTGCCTGCGTCTGGGTCTCTCCAGACATGTGAACTCACTCCCCTCTCCTACTCTTACATTTTTCTACTCTGTCATATTTGATGCATAAGATAATATCTAATGCATAACCTGAACTCATTGTCCAAGGGAAAAGCTAACTATTTCCAGACTGTCCACCCGCTCATTCTTGGCTATTTGCGTGTGATGACTTCTAAAATCCACTGTGTTTCTATGGGAGCACACCGAGGTTCAGGGTTTAGGGACATTGTCTCACCAATCCTTCCCGTAACCCCCTGAGGTCATTGCTGTCATCATCCCCACTTGACAGATGGGGAAACTGAGGGTCAGAGAGGCTCAGAGCCACTTTCTGGGAGTCTGACTATGTCACAGAGTCTTCGGGCTTGACTTGCCTGCTTCCCCCTCCCATTATGCTGTCTGCATTCCTCTGGGTGGCTCCCTCGCTGATCATCCTTGGAGGCTGCATCCAACCTCATCCAGTGACATCACCTCTCTCTCCTCTTTGCTAGTAAATCCACAGAGAGGCTGTCTGGTGAGCCTGCAGGTGCAGACCAAGCCGACCCCGCGGGAAGGCGGCGAGCCAGGTCCTCCTCCGTGCCTCGGGAGGCGCCCCTGCTGTCCCTGAGTAAGTGACCACCTGCCCGCATTGACGTCTGGGGCCCACAGATTTCTGCGCATGGCAGCTCAGGGGTCAGAGACCAGCCTGGTTTTGTGTGTCTTTCTCGGCGCCGGAGTGCCCTGAAGAACATGTCCAGTGTCAGCCACGGTGCACCATGCGCCTCCTGCGTGCTAGGGTTCCTGTGAGGGCACTGTGTGTGTCTCACCTCCACCTTCACTGCGAGGCGGGCGGGTCGGGTTACCCGCACTCTGCAGATACACACCAAAGAACAGGAGAATTGCCTGGAGGAGAAGGAGAAGGTTCAGCCCACCTCCCTCCTTCCCGGCCAGTGACCTTGGCCAGGCTGACCTGCTCTGTGCAGGTGAAGGGACAGCTAAGGGGCGGTAACAATAGCGCCCGCCTCCTGGGATGCCGTGAGGGTGCCTGTGCCAGGAAGGCATTGGGTCTAGACCAGCGTGTGGCACGAGGTCCGGTTTCCACATGTGTCGGCTGATACTTCTGGGGGCAGATCTAGGAATAAAGCCCAAGCTCTGCCCCAGAGCCCGTGCCGATGCGCCCACTCCCTGAGCCGTGTGGGCCCCCTGCCCCCTTTGACGCTCCTCTTTTTCCGCCGCAGGTTCCGAATCTGAGCCAGCCTCCCCGCAGCTGTTGTGTGGGAGGAGCCCGGCCTCTGAGGACAGTGTGCAGGCAGCTGGGGGCGGACCGAGAAGAGCGGGCGGCACCCGGCGGCCAGACAGGGTCACCTTCCGGGGCCAGTACACAGGTGGGCTGGGGGCAGGGGTGGCCCAGCCCCCCAGGAGGACTTCCCTCCCCTGTCCTGGAGGCTGTCCCCATTTCACCATGGGTTCCTGAAATACCATTGTCCTCGAATTCTGTGACACAGGATGCACCAGGGGGTCCTGTCTCCGTGACCTTGGCCCATTTGTTCTTTCATTCATCCACCATCAGTTTCTGATGTCTGCCCTGCATCAGGGTCCATGCTTAGTCCTGGGGAAGCCCCGTTAGCCGGTCAGTCATAAAGAGGTTTGTGGAGTGGACAGAAAGCCTGTCAGCCCTAGCCTACCCTCAGCTCTGATTCTCCAGGGCACCCTGGGGTCTCATGAACTAGGCGTCCAGCACACAGTCAGTCTTCCAATGGCACACAGTAGGATTTCGGAGCACTTAACATGAAAACAGATACGGATATGACTCCAACGTTCATGAATCTGACTGCAGGGCAGACAGTAACAGGCAGTCATAGTAAGTGTGTAAATGAGGCTAAGTGCATTGTAGATGTGGCCCGAATCTGTGCCACCCTGTGAGGGGGGCGGTCAACCTCGGAGCCACATGGTTGAGTGCAGGAGACAAGGCAGGAGATGAGAGATGCATGTCTACCCTGATGGTGCAGACAGAGCTGAGCAAGTAGATGTGGGAACAGCAGCCATGGTGGGGCGGGGGGGGGGGGGCCCAAGGCCACACACATAGAATAGGAAGTGGACCCCTGCACGGCACAGGGGAGAAAAAGGAGAAGTGGACAGGCACCATTCCGAAGGTCTTAGGTGAGACTCAGGGAAGGACAACCAGGAGAAGATAGGTCTGGGTGAAGAGCTGAGCATCTGTCCAACTTTCTAGTAACCTCGAGCACTTACACCCGCCGGGTACCGGGCAGGGCACCTCACGGCCCGGCCCCACCCAGTCCTAACCACAAGCCGATGAAATCTGCGTGTCACTGTCTCTGTTTCACAGCCACTCGGCGGAGCACAGAGGGAAAACACTGCTGACGCCACGCCCAGGCCATTCCAGTCCCACCCAGCTGGGGGGGGGGGCAGGAGGGGCCGGGCAGTGCCTCGGTCATTGCTCTTCCTGCTTCCTGGCCTGCTTCTAGGTCTGGTCTAAGTGAGCTTGGGTTTGCTGATTGAATGTCGGCAAGAGGAGAGAGGGACTCCCCAGTCCTCCCCGGTTCTCCCAACATGCAGAGAGCTGTCTGTTTCTTCCCCAGGCCAGGAGTACCATGTTCTGAGCCCCAAGACAGTCCCAAGAGGCGGCGGCACAGTCTCCTGTCCCCACTGCCGACCCTTGAGGACCCAGGACTCAGGTGAGGGAGGGTACTTGGAGAAGTGTTTGTGCAGAGAGGCTGCAGCTCCTCTCTGTAGGAGAAGGTGCAGGACGTGGACCTGCCCCCGGCTCAGTGACGGGCCAAGGTATAGACAAGGAAGGGGACATGGGGGGACAGCCCTCCCCGTGCGCCCTGGTCTCACACCTGTTGCTCCAGGTACTGCTGCCCGAAGCCACCCTCCTTGACCATGACACAGATTAACCATGAACATGGCCTAAGTTCCTGATAAGGGGATGGGGCCAGGTAGTAGGGGCCCGGGGGTGATGATGATGTCCTGACTCCCCCCATCTTCCTTCCACAGGGAAGGGGATGGGGCCAGGTAGTAGGGGCCCGGGGGTGATGATGATGTCCTGACTCCCCCCATCTTCCTTCCACAGGGGAGAGTCGTGGGGAGAGAATATGGATACTGGGTTCTAGTCCCAGTTTTGCTACTGACTTGCTATGTGATCTTGGGCAAGTTCCTTAACTTCTCTGAGCCTCAGGCTCCACGTCTGTAATGAAAGGATTGGAGAAGGTCCCTAAAGCCCTCTCAAGTGATGAAGATGATAACGATGGAGCCGTGATTTATGCAGCCCCCACAATAGACAGGGCGGCATGCTAAGGGTTTTACAAACAGTGATCTTCACAACTCTATCTATGAAATGGGCTTTGCCCCTTTTATTATGATGCCTGTTTTACAGGTGAGGAAACTGAGGCTCAGAGAGGTTAAGTAAATTGCCCAAGGGCAGACAGCGGTAGAGCCAGGATTTGAACCCGGGACTTTGCGGTTCCAGAGCCCTGGCTCTTCACCATTGTGTTTCTTTGCCTTTGCTGTAGTCCCAACAGGCCTCTCTGTTTGTTCATGCATTTATTCGTTTGTTCAGCACCTCTCCATACCGGGCCCTGCGCCCTGTCCCCAAGGAACTCCTAGCCTAGCAGTGACAACTCAGCGACCTGCACACAGGGTGGGGCCGGGGAGCCTGTAACTCAGGCAGGTGGGTGGGAGGACTCGCAGGCAAGGTGCTGAGCACGTGCACAGGAAGAGGGCCCGGTGCCTGCTCTCCTCCTGCTCCCTTAGGCCTCCGCTGACGCACTGGTGCCTGAGGGGCGTTGTGGGCCGCCCCCACAGGGAGAGTGGGCCTGACTCAGTGTGGAGGAATGAATGTAGGTTCAGGGGCTGCCCTGGGGAGAGCCTGGGCTTGGGCTCAGACAGAGCACCGCCGATTTCCTACTCTGACACTTGGGCATATTATTCAATCTCCTGGAGCCTCGGTTTTCCAGTCTGTAAAATGGGGGAGTGATGATAGCAGCTAGCCCAGTGGCCCGTTGGCAGAGGTCTGTTGGGGGCTCCAGGTCCGTTAGTCCGGACGTAATCTTCTCCTGACGTCTCTTCCTCCTCTTACAGGTGGTACTGTCGCAAGGGACCCCCTGGGACCCGCTGCCACTGACACCCTGCGGTGTCCCCTGTGTGGTCAAGTCAGGTCCCCGCCAGAGACGGATGGCCCAGACTCAAGCACCTCTGGTAGGGACAGAAGCTCACTCCCTTCTGCCAGCCAGACACCCAGCTCTCCTTTCTGGGGGCTCCGGGGCTCCAGGGGGGTGTTAACTGGGGTGGCCACTCTCCAGGTCTGGGACAGAGCAAACCAGGCAGAGGATTTGTTTCCGGAAGCGAGGCACTGCCAGCATGGCCAGCGTGGTATCCAGCTCTAACAGGGCAGAGCTGGGCAGGCCCCCTGTTCTCCCTGTTCTAGAGCTTTCCAAGCGATCAGACTGACCTCTGCGGTGTCCCTCTCTCGCAGGGCCAGAAAACGCTGCCCCAAGGAGGAACACACGCTCGCGCTCAGCCTCCGGCCCCTCAACGCGGAGCAAGCAGGCAGGGGCCCCAGCCCCGCCGCCCCCTGGACTGTGGTATCTGGCTGCCACGCCCCCAGCACCGGCCCCTCCCGCCTTTGCCTACGTCTCCTCGGTGCCCGTCATGCCTTATCCGTCGGCCGCCATGTAAGAACTCCCCTTCCCCACCTTCCTAGCCTCTGTCTGATTCGGTTCGCAACTTGCGTTCAGACCCGTGTCCAGCCACTGAGAACCCGGGCGCAGCTTACTTCTGTGTTTCCCCCCAGTGCATAATGTGCAGAACAAGCAGAACACTCACGCAGTCACTCAACAAACCCTGAATGCTCCCTGGACACCAGGGAGAGTGCTTGGCCTGGGTTGGGGGCCCGGGGCCCGGGACCCAGCAGTGGGGCCTGGCAGAGGGCCCTGCCCCCAGGAGCTCACAGGGAAAGCTCCTGGGGGTCTAGAATCCCATTTCCTTGTGGGGATCTTCCCAGCAGGTACGTAATGCACACCCACTGTTTTTCAATAGGCTGTATTTTTTTTTTAAGTTTATTCATTCATTTTGGGCGGGGTGGGCAGGGAGGGACAGAGAGAATGAGAGAGAGAGAATTCCAAGCAGGCTTTGTGCTGTCAGCGCAGAGCCTGACGCGGGGCTTGAACTCCCAAATTGTGAGATCGTGACCTGAGCCAAAATTCAGTGTTAGATGTTCAACCAACTGAGCCACCCAGGTGCCCCAGGCTTATTTTTTAAAACAGCTTTAGATGCATAGAGAAATGGAGCAGACAGTAAAGAGAGTTCCCATCTACCACCCCCCCATGCACGCACCCACACACAGTTTCCTCCATCACTAACATCTTACTCTAATATGATACTTCCGCACAGTTAGTGAACCAACATGAATACATTATTATTAACTAAAGTCCATAGATGATGCGGGTTTCTTCAGTTTTTTAAAGGTTTATTTTTATGTTTGAGAGGGAGTGCAAGTGGGGCAGGGGCAGGGAGGGAGGGGGACAGAGGACCTGCAGCGGGCTCTGGGCTGACAGCAGCGAGCCCGATGGGAGCTCAGACTCCTGAACCATGAGACTATTACCTGAGCCAAAGTCGGTCGTTCAATCAACCGAGCCACCCAGGCGCCCCATGGGTTTCTTCAGTTTTTACTGGAAGGTCTTTCTTTTCCCGGCCTGGGATCCCATTCAAGATGCCACATACACTCAGTCGTCACGGGTCCTTAAGCCCCTCCTGGCTGTGCCCATTTCTCAGACTTGCCTTGTTTCTGACGGCCTGGAGTTCTGCGGAGTACTGGGCAGGCATAGGGTAGGATGAGCACTCTTACCGGGATTTGGGTATAACCTTTGGCAAGAGAGGAAAGACATAGCAGTTGAGGTAGAAGCGGTTCAGGGTTTAGAGTCCAAAATACTCTGTATCCCCGTTTGCCACTTACTGGCACATTGGCCTTGGTAAATCTACTGCCTCTCTGTGCCTCCATTTGTCCATCTGTGAAATGGAGTAATAGTCTCGATCATGCAGGGTTAGTTGCGAGAGGATTAAGTGGCCAGACAGACACACACGAGACGTTTGCGGGATTTGTGTGGGGCACACACACCGCGTTGCCGACCTGGCGGAGAGTGTTACTGCGCACCACGGTCATTGGCAACAAAGAAATATGCATAAGGGCGGCTTCAACAGGACAGGATTGTGCAGAGGGAAGAAACCCTGGACGCTGAAATCAGGACACTTGTCTTCTTGTCCTGACTCTGCTTGGCTCGTACCATCCCTCAGTGTAAAATGAGTCGGTCGGGAGCCTTCTAGTGTGGTGCGTCCTCAGAAGCCTGTGTCGGTGGGCAGCAGGAGGCTAGCGGGGTTAGCGCTCGGTGGGAGCAGAGGTGCGAGGTGCCGTCCAGCCCCCATGCCTTGTACGGAAGCATTAGCATTTCAGATGCTACTAGAATTTGGGCCGATGATGCCCTAAAGTTTCTCCATCTGCCAGCAGCAGGACTGAGCATGCTCAGTGCCAGGGTGCCCTTTAGAAAGTTTATGGGCCGGTGCTGCCACCTTCTGGCCAGATGCCTTATAGCCCCTGCGCCAAAGGCTTTCTAGCCCGGAGGGTTTTCTGGTTTGGGTATTGGCCAAGAGGTGAGGGACAGTTGTAACTTCTGCCTCAGAGGGAGTTTTGGCTGGCTGGTCATCAAATTATTAAATGGTAGTGGGGTTTGTAAACACAGTAGTTACGCCTGACAGTCCCCAGAGGAAGGAATTGGATTCAAGAAGCCTATTCACTCAGGTCAGATTGGCGTCTACGGGGTGCTCATTAGCCCCGGGTGTGAGTCCAGCACCGCCCCTTCCTGCGCTCTGACTCTGAGCAGACGTTTACAGAGGCACTTAGTCCAGGCAGCTTTTCACCTGGATTTTCCTATCGGATCTCTCCTGGGAGGGAGCTAAGTGTGGCTCTTTTAGGTGGGGGAACAGAGCCCCTGACAGGTGAAGCCACATGGGATGGCTGGGGTTTGGGGGCGGCCCCCTGCCTCACTTAGCTTCTCTGAGCTTCTCTTTGCTCATCCGTAGAACGCGCATAACGGTGCCCACCAAGCGAATAAGACACGTGAGCCCAGCCCTCTCTGTGCTAACAGGCAAAGGAACCTCTCTTCTCAGGTACTACGCACCTCCGGGACCTACCTCAGCTCCCTCGCCCCAAGCCGCCGCCTGGCCCCCCTCCGCCTCCTCCCGGCCGGCCCGGGGGCACCGGCACTCCATCCAGCTGGACCTGGACGACCTGGACGAGCTCCACAACGCCCTGAACCGAGCCGTGCGGGCTGCCGAGAGCATCCGCTCCACCACCAAGCACATGAGCCGCTCCCTGTCGGCCGACCTGCGCCAGGCCCGGAGCCTCCGGGGCTCCTGCCTCTTCTGACTTGGCCCTGGAGACTCAGACACAGACGGGGGTGGGGGCGGGCAGCCCGCTCTGTCCCCCAGGCCGGGAGTCGGCTGGAGCCAGTCCTGTGGGCCCTGTAAACCCCTCTCGAGGGAGCTCTGAGCACTGGGGTGCTGGCGGGGGCATCGGGAGAAGGAACTTCCCAGGGGACCCGCCCCTGGGCCTGAGGCCACCACCTGCCCCGAGAAGAGCCTCCTGGCCCTGCACTGCCCCCGTCTGGCTAATAATATGTATTTTATATGCAGATGGACAGATTTTATTTTTAAAAACTGAGTTTTCATGGTCTTAGAGCCAGTCTACAAGGCCAGATCAGAGGGCATAGGGCCGGAGACTGGTACGAAGCTGTCTCCTCATCTGTGAGCAGCCCCTCCGGCAGGGGCATCTCTGGAAATTTCTTCCTGGTGACCGGTGACCGGTAGAGCTCTTTGACGCCATCGAAATGTCAAGATGTCAGGCCCCCAGGATAACACAGGCCCAGTTCCTCTGGAGGCCCGCTGGGAAGGGGACGCCCACAGGGAGGCCCAGGAAGCTGTGCACCTTGGGCCCTCCCTGTCCCTGCTCAGAGCCCCAGCTCTGCCCCTGGGACCCCCGTGGAACCTGGCTAGCGGCCCGCTCGCTCCCTGCCAGGCCCCGGTCTGCGGCGAGAGGCCAGCCCAGCCCGTCTCCTGCTCTCATCTTGTAGCGGCGGAAACCTCAGCCTTTCTGGAATGTGTATGCATCAGTGATATTTGTATATTTGAGGCATTTAAAAATCTATTTTCGTTATGAGGGTAAATGAAGAAGAATGAATATTGATCTTTTTAAAAAAAGAAAAAAGAAAAAAAAAACATTCCCAAAGCCGCCCCCATTTGTGGTGTGTGACATTGACTTTGGTTTCTTAACTCTGCTCTGCAGTGTGGAAGGTTTGATGAGGAGCCAAGCCCTTCCCCCAGGGGACCTGTTGGGTGCAGTTTTCCAGACTCTGCCCGCCTTCCTCCGGGGGCCACTGTGTCTCCAGCCTTCTCTCTATGCCTGTCTCCGGACCCTACCCTTGTGACTGGAGAGGCTGTTCAGCCACACCCCCTCTTACTGAGGCCAGAGGTGTTAAAAGACCCACACCTGGTGCCAAAAGCGTGAGCCTAGGCTCTGCCAGAGTCTTTCTGCCTCCACTCGGCCCCTCCTACCCCCCCTCCCCAGATGGCCAGGGCAATGTCTAAGGTGAGTCCCTCATGCTTAGTACCCCACGCCGGGGTCCTCACTGCCCCCATTCACCTGAACTACCAGGGCCGCCTGCCTCCATGTTTCTCAAACACATCCTCGCAGATCCTTGGCTGACGGTTAGAACAGCAGGTGTTGTGAGCTCCAAATCTTTCTAGACTGACTCAGATGCCCCTTCCAGGAAGCCTTCCCAGATTTCTGCTGCAGGAGGAACTCCCACCCCCACCCCCCGCGCTGGGCTCCCACAGCATTTGGTGTCTGTCATGGTCCAGCCTGTGCCGGGCATTTCAGCAGGGGCTCTTAAGCAGAGGGGCAGGGGCTGCCCCGGGGATGAGCCAGGGCTCAGCTCAGGCCAGGCTTCAACATGTGTGAATGAACGAAGGAAGGAAGGAAGGACAAGCTGTCCGCTTCAAGTGCAGAGGCTTTATTGATGCCACTGGGACAAAGACCCGAGGTATAAAGGGTGGGCGTGGGGCTGAGGGTGGGCCCGAGTCCCCAGGCTCTCCTAACCCAATGCGGTGTCGTCCTAGGACCCCTCGTTTTCCTTCTGCTTTTCTTTTTCTTCCTTGTGCTGCTTCTCCAACGGCCCACACGCATCCTGGAAGACAGAGGGAGCGCTGGGATGGGGGGAGCGCAGGGTTCTGGGCGGGGAGGGGGGAATGAGCTCCTGCTGCCTCCTCGCTGGGTGACCTTGGGCAAGGTGTTTTCCCTCTCTGAGGCTCAGCGTCCACCTGGGCATGGGGGCTGGAGCCCTTAGGGCAGCGGGCATTTCCCGAGGACTTGCCAACCTTTCTGTTGCTCTGGGTTCCTCACAACCTTTGGGCAGATGATGTAAGCAAGGTTCAGGGCGGCCGTGGGGCCCGTCCAAGGTCCCCAGCCAGTAGATGGGGGAGCGGGGAGGCAGGGGGCTGGCCGGGGGACCAACCGGTGCCCCTGAGCCCAGTCCTTTCCCATGGCTCCCAGAAGCAGAGAGGGGAGATGGTTTATGCCACTGTGGTCGCAAAAGATGACCTCAGGTGGCAAACAGAGATGTTTTTATTTCAATAATCCTGAAAGTATTTTGTGTATATCCAAAAAAAAGTGTCACCAGCTCCTCAGCTCTGTGGATTTCAGATACCATTGCACAGGACAAGAGTGGGTGAGGCCTCTCACTGGACACAGGTTGAATGGAAAGTGTGAAGGAGATGATTTCACAGATACTTTGCAGTGATAGCAAAGGTCAGGCTGGTGGTCCTGGACGTGGGGTAGGCTGGGCAGTGCTGATGCCCACTCCCCACCCACGGGTGTTTGAAGTCGTGGGGGTGGCTGGCAGTTGTCAACGATCATTACCCTTCTGTGTTTCTTTGTCAAGTTCCCTGGCCACACTGGTGTCTGCCGCGCCCCTCCTTTCCCAGCAACCCCCCCCTCCCCCACCTACTCTGGACGCCCTACATTTCACAGGGACCTTTCCCTCCTGGGCCCTTGTCCCGTGGGCCTCCAGGAAGCTCAGCCGTATAAAGCAGGATGCCTTATCTTGCTGCACAGCCTGGGCGGGCAGCCCGTCCCCTCTGGGCCCCTGGGGCTGCCCAAGGCAGTGTCGCCCTGAGGGCGGGCACGGCCTGGTCCTCCCTGCGTCACCTGTTTCTCGTCCGCGTACACAATTTCGGACTTCTGCATGCCCATGCACGTGATGGCCTCATGGAACTCTCTCATTTGCTCCTGGGTCGCTTGCGGCTTGTCCGCTGCAGGAGGGGGTGAGGGGGTGCCGCGTGAGCACACGGAGGGCCTGGCTGGGAAGCCGGGGAAGGCGGGGGATTCGGGGGCCCGGCCGCAGGGGCAAGGGGGTCCTGGGGGAGGGGGAAGGGGTTTGGGGGATGCCTACTGTAGAAAGACAGCCCCATGTTCTGCTCATCTTTCGGGGAGAAGACAAGCATGAAGGTCTTGGGGTCCTTGGTTTGCAGGAAGTAGCCAAACTGCTCTTTGCCGAACTCTGGAGGGGAAAACCTCTGGGTGAGACCACACAGCACAGTGGTCCCCAGTCGTAGGCGAGGAGCCCCGGTGTGCCCGTGGCCACACAGCGATGAGTGAAGGCCAAGGGTTCACCAGGGCCACGCGCCCCTAGTCCCACTGTGTGTCGTGCCCCGTGCTATGATGTGGCTCTCAGGGCCTTTCTCCCCATTTTCCAGATGAGGAAAATGAGGCCCAGACAGGAGCCTCAGGGCTGCTAAGTGCCGTTGGTTTAGTTCCATTGGCATTTGCAGGCTCCTACTAGGTGCCCTCTCTGGGGTGACGGTGGGGTTATGAGTGAAGTCACCACGTGCCTGACACAGACGGCCACACTCAGATCCCGGAGGAGAAAGAATGGTTGAGAGAGGCAGGACCTTGGCCCACCTTGGGCTTGAGTCCCAGTTCTAATTACAGGCTGTGTGACTCCAGGGAAACTGCTTGGCATCTCTGTTTCTCTGTTTCCTCATCTGCTCGCTGTAATGTCCTCCTAAGGTTGTTCTCAAGTATTAAGTGGGTGAATTCGTGTCAAGTACTTCCAACAGTGCCTGGCACGTGAGTAAGAACTCACGTATATTGGTGGTTATTCCTGGTCACCACAGCCTGCAGACACCGACGTCGGAGATGTAGGAAGTGTGTCCTCTGTGCCCTCAGCCTCCTGGGCCTTAGCCCCAGCACCTCCTCTTTGGACTGGCCCCCCACCTGTCCCCACCGGTGGGCCGGCCCTCACCGTGTTTAGACAGGCTCCCATTCTCGCGATGCACATCCAAGCTGCTGACGTTATAGACGCACTGGTTCCCTCTAACAGACCAAGAGGGGAGACAGCAGGAAGACCGTCAAGGAGACATGGACAGTCACTGGTCACCGTGTCGAGGGGCGAGGTCAGTGGCGATTAGAGCCCACTCTCCCCATTCCGTGCACGAGAAGGCTGAGGCCAGGAAGGGGGCTCCAGCCGGAGCCTGGGGCCGGGGGCGGGCCAGCACGTGGGGGGTGGGGGGGTCTCACGTGGTTAGGTACTGTCTGAGCAGTATGGTGTCCTCTGTAGAGTTGATGTCAAAGTAAAAGAAGGCCGCCTGGATCGTTCTAATCGACTGGTTGAACTCCGGGTTGCGGAAGGCCGAGGCGATGTAAAACCACTTGCCGGAGAGCTGGGGAGAGGCCGGGAACTGATGGTGGAGACCGCGGGCCGAATCCCTCCCTGGCAGCAGGGCAGACCTCTCCCTCCGTTCTGCACACAGGAGACTGGGTCCCCAGCGAGCAGCGGACACGCAGGAGGAGGTCACTCTGAGGTTCAGGCCCCTCCCCCAGCCGCCGGGGCACCCCTCTGAGTCTGGAAGGGTGTCTGAATGTCACCCCAAGATGCAGGAGAGAAAGGGTGGATTCGAGAAGAGGGGAAGACAGCTGACCGGGAGCCAGCAGGAGAAAGGGGAGCCCAGGGAAGGGTCCAGCTGCCCGCGGCGCTCAGGGGCCCCGGGCACGCACCTGGTCCAGGGTGGTATTGGTGATAGGCGTCGCCGTGAGGTTGAGGTTGCCACACTCGGGGCTCTGGGCCGCCAGCAGAGGAAGGAGGCTCAGGACAGCAAGGACCCGGGACAGCGCCATGCCTAGAGGCAGAGGCTCTGGAGTCAGGCGGAACTGGTGGCTGGAGGGTACAGTGACCTTTATATCCAGCTGTGGGCGGAGTCCTGGAGCCCCCTGGTGACAGGTCAGGTGATGCTTACGACATGCCTGGCACACTTTGTTCCCTCCTTCCCCCAACTCGGACCGTGGCTGAAGCCTCCAAGCCCGGGTCTAATTGAGATCCCTGACCTGGAAGCATTCCCAGGGCCCCAGGGTCCGGCTATTCAAAGCCAAGGTGGGTGTGTGCTGGAGCGGTATTGTCAAATTCAATAGAGGGGCCTCTAGGCAAGCTCTCAGGGTTGAGGGACTTTTGTTTTGTTTTAAAAGCTCTTATGTTTTCACCCAATTCATCTCAGCTGAGCGTTCAGACTTGAGCAAGACCCAACCAGGAATCAAATGCTGATGGCGATCTAGAGAGTTCCAAGGGTAGGTGGGGAATGGGATGGGAAAGGGGTCAAGGGCTGGGGAGAGGGCAAAACACGGATTCTATTTCAACCGAGTGTGGTAACCACTATGGACGAGCACAAGTCCGGTGGGGGGCGGGGGGAGGGCTGTTGGGCAACCCGGCCTTGGAGGAAGGGATGCTTCCAAAAGAAGGCGGCATCTAAGGTGTATGTTTATTTCCAGTAAATGTGGTTATTACCTGAACTCTCTCCCAAAATCTGAAACAAGAAATTATGTCCATGTGCTCTCCAGCCCCGCCACGTGAGCGGGGCGGGGGGAGGGGGTCTCTTTTCACCAGTTGGTCCCCAACCCTGGCCAGAGGTCCCCTCTGCAGAATAAGAGTTTCCACAGCCCACTTGCATTTTGACCCGCCGAGGTTAGATCGTTATCCCTATGAATAAATACGTCCAAAAAGTCTTACTATGCCGTGCTTACAATTCTATGTTCTTGTTTATCTCCTGTATTTCGAGTCTTTTTTCATGTTTTGGTGTAGTTGGCGGTCAAAATTTTAATGGACTCATACCCGTTGGTTCGCTTCCTGGATTCCAACATACGTAACGATGATCCGCTTCAAATGCAGAAGCTTTATTGATGCCACTGGGACAAAGACCTGAGGTATAAACGGTGGGCGTGGGGCTGAGGGTGGGCCCGAGTCCCCAAGCTCTCCTAACCCAATGCGGTGTCGTCCGAGGACCCCTCGCTTTCCTTCTGCTTTTCTTTTTCTTCCTTGTGCTGCTTCTCCAATGCCCCCCACACCTCCAGGAAGACAGAGGGAGCGCTGCGCAGGGGTCTGGGGGGAGGGGTGAATGAGCTCCTGCTGCCTCCTCGCTGGGTGACCTTGGGCAAGGTGGTTTTTCCCAACGCCTCTCTTCATATCTAGGGCATTGTGTTTTATTTTTCCAGCATTATTGAGCTATAATTGCCCATAACACTTCACATTGTGATGTTCCCTCTGATAAGTGTCACAAGTGACCAAATCGCCTTCTAAAATTACCATACCATTCAAGAGAAGAAAAAAACGTGTCACATACGATCCCACACTCTTATTCAAAGCAGCCCCAAACTAGAAACAATTCAAATGCCCATCATCAGGAAAACGGAAAAACACATTGCGGCATTTTTGTAACTGGGACATTACTTGGCAATAAAATGGAACGAACTACATTCGTAAGACAACATGAATGAATCTCAAAACCATTACACTGAGCGAAAGAAGCCAGACTTAAGAAAGCACAAACTGTATAGTTCCATTTGTAGAAAGTTCTAGAATAGCCGAAACACATCTATAATGGTAGAAATCAGATCCGTGGTTGCCAAGGGCGGGGAGGGCAGTCTGGCTGCCAGAGGTGTACCAGCACTTTCTGAAGTAGGCGGCATTGTTCCACATTTCCACGCAGGGGTGGTTACACACATAAAGTACGTTTGTGAAAACTCACTGAACCTTAAACCTAAAATGTGTGCATTTTATTGTATACCAATTATACCTCAATTAAGTGATTAAAACACACACACACACACACACACACACACACAACTCTCTCCCCAAACAGAGAAGACAAAAGACACTAAGGCTGTTTAATGTGGTGCCAATTTGGCGACGCACAGACGAGTCCCTTTCTCCGCATCCTTGTCGGAGTGAAAATCCCTTTTCCTTTCTTTACTCGCCAGCTCACTTAGTGTTCTGAATTTGCCCAGCTCTAAACTGAGCCTTGAGAAAAGGATTGGAGCTTGTTGGCAAGGAAGAGTGGAGGTGAGAGGACTCGGGGTACATAAAGGACCCGGAGGCTCCTATGAGAGGGTGTGGCAGGGACGCCGGACCGATGCCGGGATGCGGGAACCCATCTGCAGGGCGCAGAAGCCAGGCTGGGGAGTTTGCAGTGGTGTTAGGAGAAATGGAACATTTTCAGTAGGGTAGGAGATGAATATTCAGATTTGCTCTTTAGAAAGCCCCCTCTGACTGCGGTGGGGAAGGCGGGGAGGGGCGGGGGGAGGGGCCAGCTTGGGAACACCGTCAGAGGCTGCTGCAGCGTCCAGGTGTGAGATGACAGGACTGAGGACAGATCTGAGACGCTGCTTATTTCAAAGAGAAGCTGGGTGCTCTATGCGGACAGCACTGCCAATACCCTGGAACGTCGGGGCTTCTGCCCAGACCCCAGAACTATAGGACCTCACATATCACACACACATACACAGACGCGCATGCACTCACACACACACACACACACACACACACACACATACACACACACAGCATCTCTGTCAAGTAGGATCTGGTGCCTGGAACTGGCAGAGAATGGCTCGTAGCCCTAAGCATCCTTCTTCACCACCAACGCTGCTCAGACCCCGGGGAGGAGGGGGAATTCTTCCCTCTTGCACCTTATCCTTGAATTGCATTTGGTGGCCAGATGTTTTGCAAGTAGCATGGAGCGAGATGGATGCTTCTCTAACGGTGAGTAATGGGAGTGAGTGGTCCTCACCGCCACCCAGGTGCCCCTTGGGGTCTCCCTCCCCTCCCAGGAGGAGTCACTCTCCAACTAGCTCCTTCATGCACACCCAGTACTCCCCCGGACAAAGTACACTGTTCTCCATCTTCTTACATTTCAAGAATGGACTAGTACCTCTACAGATGGAGGGTCTGGACAGCCCTCCCTACCCCACCCCTCCATCTGGCCCAGGTATCATGTCAGGAGAAGTTTGGCAGGAAATAGAAAAGCAATCAGGGCCATGAGGGATGGTGGGAAGTATTGTCCTGGCTTGACCACTTGCTAGCTGCGTAACCTTGGGCCAGGAACTTAACCTCTCTGTGCCTCAATTTCCCCATCTGTAAAATGTGCATACTGAGGGTTGCTACTTTACCAGTCATTAAGAGGATTAAATCAGCACGCATTTGTAAAGTGCTTGTGATATGAGACACCCTTGAGTCTAAGGGTCTGCCAGTTATAATCGCTACCATCAGTGCAATGACGAGCTGGAGTAGGGAGAAAAGACCGACCCTTGCATTACAGAAATACTTCCAGGGGTCGCCTGGTGCCTCAGTCAGTTAAGAGTCTCACTCTTGATTTCGGCTCAGGTCATGATTGCAGGGTCACGGGATTGAGCCCTGTGTCAGATTCCATGTTAGGCACAGAGCCTGGTTAACATTCTCTCCCCCTCTTCTCTGCCCCTTGCCCCATTTGCTCTCTCTCTTTCCCTCTCTAAAATAAAATGTAAAAAGAAAAGAAAGGAAATACTCCTGGGATTTCAGGATCCCACTTCTGAAGACATCCAAATGCAGAAAAGGGTGATAGAAGATTCAAGAAAATAGGATACTTTCCCCATTGGATGGATAAGGGAGCAAATGGCTCAAAGAGGACAGGTGAAAGGTGAGGTTTAGAAAATCAGGGAAACGCACCCACTTTAAACGATCCCGGTTCCAAGAAAGCCACTTTGTACAGGTCTCTCCCTCGAGGCCAGGGCTGAGCTGTGCCCGACGAGTAATCTGTGAGTTTCTACATGAACAGCCACAAAGAATACGCTGGCAGAGCAAATGATCCTAATTAGGAATGCTGTGTTCGGGCTGAGGACACACTCAAAACGATTTGCTCAAGTTCACATCCTGCTTTGTCATCTTGGACAATTTATGTGACCCCTTTGGACTTGGCTTCTCTCGTCTGAAGGGCCAGCGTCCTCACATGTATCTCAAGAGAGTTATGCATGAGGTGGAAACGTCTCACACTCAACAGGGCTCCCGCTCACAATCAGTGTGCAAAACACAATTGGTGTGCAAGAAAACGCAGCCGCTATTGTTTTGAAAGGTGCTGGTTTGGCGTTGAACCATATGCAACTGGACTTTATAGAGCAGTTGAACATCATTCAATTCCAGACGATTTACGCTACTTAGTACAGATAATAGCTCTGTCTGTGGCTAGCAAGCAGAGAAGGGCATATCACCCCCATTTGGCAGAGGGAGAAACTGAGGCCCAGAAAGAAGGCATGACCAGCCCAAGGCCATGGCCCTGGCTGGCAGGTAGATTCCACTCCCAGCTTCCCCTCATCCCTTCCTCCTTTGCCCAGCACGGGGCAGCTGGTCATTGGTAGAAGGGAACTGTCCACGGCTGGGCTTGATTCACTGTGGACAGAGCAAACACGGGAGTGGCCCCACCTGGGAAGTCCACTCTGGCTGTTTCCTGACACCCGGTTGTGCAAGAGGAGACTGGGAACTGTAGGTGCTGTCGGCCCCAGGAGAGCTGCCTTCGAGTCCCCAAGAAGCCCCTACATGCCCCTGCTGGGAAGGAGCTGGCCCGGCTTCAGAGGCCTCGCTGGCCAGGTCACAGAGGCCCTCCTGGAGGACGGGCTGAGAGTCAGGAATGTCACAGTTCTCACCCAGCCCTTCTCTTCCCTCTGGCCCTTCTCCCTGTCTTGTCCCCTCCACGTCTTCAAAACCACGCAGATGCTGCTGACACCTTGGAGCACCATCCTGTCTCCCAGCTCAGCCGGCTGCCTCCTGGTGGCTCCACAGCGTCCCCTGCAGCTCCAGCCCAGCCCGGCCGACAGGCCACACCCTGCTCTCCTGTGCTACTTGTTTGTGGCCTGTCCTCCTCCCAGCCCTGGGGCTCCCCTAGCCCACCCGGGAGAACCCCAAAAATGCAGTGCGGCCTTGACGGGTGCTGTTCCCTGTCCTCCCAGGGCCTTCCGTCTCCCGGCAAACCTTTATTCATCCTCTATCAGCATCAGCCTGACTAGTGGAGACGGATGTCAGTCCCTTCCGGCCTTTGGACATGAACTGAAACTTTGTTTCCTCCTGGCTCTCCAGCCTGCCAGGCTTTATGCTAGGACAACACCATCAGCTCCCCTGGGGCTTGAATTGGGCAACTCACTCCACAGATCCTGGGACTTGCCAACAATCAGAATCATGTGAGCCAATTCCTTCTGATAAATCTCTTCACAGGGGCGCCTGGGTGGCTCAGTCGGTTGAGCATCCCGCTCTTGAGTTGGGTTCAGGTCATGATCCCAGGGTCATGGGCTCAAGCCCTGTGTTGGGCTCCATGCTGAGTATAGAACCGGCTTGAGATTCGCTCTCTCTCTCTCTCTCTCTCTTTCTCTTCCTTCCCCTTCCCCACTCACACACACAGGCACGCACTCTCTCTAAATAAATCTTAAAAAGTCTCTACACACACACACACACACACACACACACACACACACACACACACACACTACTGGTTCTGTTTCTCTGGAAGCCCTGGTGGATACAGAGCGTCCCCTCCTAACCAAGCCTCCTTGCGCTGGGATTGCATCAGCCATGCCCTCCCTCAACTACCGCCCCCCAGCCTGGCCTCTTGCCCCTGCACCCAAGGTCCAACACCTCCAGCTGCCTCCACCGGGCCCAGAGCCCCCTCCCCCGATGCCCTGCCCAGCCTGTCTCTATAACTGCAGGGCTGCACACGGTCTGATAGGGGGAAGGCGCGGGCAGAGACACGCAGGTCAAGGACATGGTCCAGCGAGCCTGGCGGGCAGGTGTGAGTGCCTCCAGCACGTTGGACCTCGTGGCCCCAGCAGAGGACAAGACTCCTCCCCCAGCCTCGCAGGGGCCCACCTGCAGCAGCGTGACTGAACCTTCCCATCTGCAGAACCGGAAGTGGCTTAAACAGCGGGGCAAACTTCCTCTGGGGGCAGTGATATGGACCTTAGGAAACGATTTGAGCAGTAGGCCATTCCGGATCATTCTTGATTAATTTTCAGCCACAGAAATGAAAAGAACATTCGTATTTCCAAGCTTATTTATTTATTTTTTCCTATTTTTGAAAACTGCTTTCTAGACGCAGGAAATAGCGTGGGGCCTCAATTCTTCAGACTTGAGCAGGTGCTGGAATCTCCAGGGAGGCTGGCTTATTTATTTATTTGTATTGATTTATTTTTAAAATAACTTATTGTCGCATTAGCCAACATACAGTGTAGTCTTGGTTTCAAGAGTAGATTCCCATGATTTATCACTTACATACAACGCCCAGTGCTCATCCCAGCAAGTGCCCTTCTCAATGCACATCACCCATTTTCTCCTCTCTCCCACCCCCATCAACTCTCAGTTTGTTGTGTGTATTTAAGAGTCTCTTATGGTTTGCCTCCCTCTCTGTAACTTTTTTTTCCTTCCCTTCCCCTATGATCATCTGTTAAGTTTCTCAAATTCCATGTAGGAGTGAAGTCATATGGATCTGTCTTTCTTTGACTGGCTTATTTCACTTCACATAACACCCTCTAGTTCCATCCACGTTGTTGTAAACAGCAAGATCTCATTCTCTCTCATTGCTGAGTAGTATTCCTTGTCTATATAAACCGCATCTTCTTGATCCATTTATCAGTGGATGGACATTTGGGCTCTTTCCATGATCTAACTATTGTTGAAAGCAGTACTATAAACATTGGGGTGCATGTGTCCCTCTGCATCTGCACTCCTGTATCCTTTGGAAAAATTCTTTGTAGTGCTATGACTCGGTGGCAGGGTGGTTCTATTTGTAATTTTTTTTGCAGAACCTCCGCACTGTTTTCCAGAGCGGCTGCACCAGTGTGCATCCCCACCAACAGTGCAAGAAGGTTCCCCTTCTCCACATCCTCGCCTTCTCTTGTTGCCCGAGCTGTTAATTTTAGTCACTCTGACCGCTTGGAGGTGGTATCTCAATGTGGTATTTTTTTTTTAATTTTTTAATGTTTTTATTTATTTTTGAGAGAGACAGAGAGAGACAGTGTGAACAAAGGAGGGTCAGAGAGAGAGGGAGACACAGAATCCGAAGCAGGCTCCAGGCTCTGAGCTATCTGTCAGCACAGAGCCCGATGCAGGGCTCGAACCCACGAACCATGAGATCATGACCTGAGCCAAAGCCGGCTGCTTAACCGACTGAACCACCCAGGCGCCCCTCAATGTGGTATTGACTTGTATCTCAGGGAGGCTTATTTAAAACACAGACTGCTGAACCCCACCCTGGTGGTCTGTGATTTAGTCGCTTGGGATCGGGGCTGAAAATGTGTCTTTGTAACCAACCCCCAGGGTCTGCTGGTTCTGCTAATCCCAGGGGGCCATGCCGAGCCCCCTCCTCCCCCACTGGTCAGCAATCTTGGGTTTGAATCAAAGCTTTGCCTTGGCCTCGGCAGGTGACCTCAGGCACCTCCCCAGCTGTAGTTACTTTCTATGTAAAACGACAGAGTGGGACGTGGACCTCTGTAAGCCCTTCCAGACCATGAATCTTGGGCTTCTCGGACGGGATTCTTGGAGACACGGTGAAGCAGCAGCCCCCAGTGCCCCCTGTCTGGGGGGGTCAGAGGAGACCCTGATGACCTGGAAAGAGCAAGGTTTTAAAACATAAAATCCCGGATATGAATTCAACTGCTTGTGCTTTGTTCTTTCTCCTGGGTGAGAAGGGCAGAAACGCTGAGGTTCATTCAAGCTCCCAGGGTGGAAGGAACAAGCCAGGAAAGGAAGAACTCTGAGCCAGGGGTCCGGCGGGGTATAGCTATGTCCTAAGATGTCCCAGGTATCGAAAGGGGGCATACTTGTGCTAAACAAACAAACAAACAAACAAACAAAACTATTGGTGGGGCACCTTGGTAGCTCAGTTGGCTGAGTGTCCAACTCTTGGCTTCAGCTCAGGTCATGATCTCTGGGCTTTAGGAGTTCGAGCCCCCCATGGGGCTCTCTGCACTGGCAGGGATTCTCGGGGATTCAGGCTGGAATTCTCTCTCTCTCTTCCTCCTCTCTGTCTGCACTTCCCC
Source organism: Mungos mungo (assembly GCA_004023785.1). Taxonomy (NCBI): domain Eukaryota; kingdom Metazoa; phylum Chordata; class Mammalia; order Carnivora; family Herpestidae; genus Mungos; species Mungos mungo. Next base: position 58,004 of record PISW01008968.1, read on the forward strand.
AGCTCGTACTGTCTCCTCTCTCTCTCAAAATAAATAATTAAATAATATTTAAAAAATAACTGCCATTTATCTGAAATTCAAATTTATCTGGGTAATCCCATCTATTTAGTTGCTAAATCCAGCCATCTCTCAGATTCTCACTCACTTTTTCCAAGGCAGGTGATATTGTGACGTCTCTCAAGCGTAGGTCAGAAATGGTCAGATTGAAGCACTGTCCACAAGGGCCGAAAGATGGAAAGAACCCAGATGTCCCTCAGTGGAGCGGAGAATCAGACTGTGTTATATCCAGTAGACTATTATGAGGCATAAAAAGGAATGAAGTATTGTATGGCTACATATACCCCAAGGGTGAACCTTGAAATCATGCTACATGAAGAAGTCAATCACCGAAGGTGAGCTTTAGGGGCGCCTGGGCGACTCAGTCAGTTAAATGTCCGACTTCGGCTCAGGTCACAATCTCATGGTTCATGGGTTCGAGCCCCGCATCAGGCTCTGTGCTGACAGCTTGGAGCCTGGAGCCTGCTTTGGATTCTTTATCTCTCTTTCTCTCTCTCTCTGCCCCTCCCCAGCTCTTACTCTGTCTTTCTCTGTCTCTCAAAAAAATAAAAAGCATTTTTAAAAAGAAAGATGAGCTTTCTATGGGAGGAAAGGGACATTAAAGGGACTGACCTTTCCCACCTGCTAAACGGGACTCTGTTTATATGAAATATGACTCCATTTATATGAAGTGTCCACAGTAGGCAAAGTTAGAAAGCAGACAGCGGTTTTCCAGGGGCTTGGGCAGAGGGGAATGGGGACTGACTGTTTCATAAGCACGGAGTTTCCTTTTAGGGTGATGAGAATGTTCTGGAACTTGATAGTGGTGATGGTTGCACAGCACCGTGAATGGTAGGTCTGTTGTGTATGTTACTATGGTAAAAAAGAAAAAAAAAGGAATTGCGCATGGTAACCTCAATACACCTCCTCTCTATGTGCCATGGGTTGAATTGTGTCCCCCAAAAAGTTATGTTGGAAGTCCTCACCTTATTACCTGTGAATGTGGCCTTCCCTAGAAATAGGGTCTTTGCAGACGTCATCAGGTGAAGATGAGACGGGCCAGTCTGGCTGGTATCCTTATAAGATGCGCGGGGGCACTCGGGCGGAAGAATGCCCCGTGACCGAAGAGGCAGCGAGCCTGGTGCTCTAGCCGGGAGCCGAGGAGAGTCTGGGGCCACCAGAGGCGGGTCAGGGTAAGGACCCTCTCCGAGAAGTATGGGGGGTGCTCCTGGGGTTGGGGGCACTGCCTGCTTGGATTTCCGACTTCCAGCCTCCAGAGCTGGGAGGGAATGCATTTCTGCCGCTCTAAGCTCCGGGTTGGCTGAACTGTTAGGGTGGCCCTAAGAAACAAATACACCATGGGACCGGACCGCCTCGCTGTCCTGGTCACCCCTGTATTCGCCCCATGCCATCTCACCCCCGCCTCCCTCCTTCGGGAGGAAGCGAAGGCATAAACAGGGCACCCTGAGCATCTTGTGTCCCCTCCCCCCACCCCAAGCGGGGCCGGAAACCTCTCTCCGGGCTGTTCAAAGAAGCACACAGCCACAGGTGCATCATTCCATTGCCTCAGTTTTAAATATTTATTTAAAATCCAGAAGGGACAAAGGAGAAACGGAACCCGCCGGGCCTTTAACACACGGACATGTGGACAGAGGTAAACAGGGACAGAGAAAACCCCAAGAACCAGACTGAGGCCAGGAGTGACTGGCCGTGGGGGGAAACCGAGGGCTGAGATGAGGCCCGAGCTGCTACAGGAACGCCCTTCCCCGCGGGGCATCCGGGCCGGGGCGGGAGGGCGAGGCACACGGGAAGTGTCTGGTGGGGAAGGAGGGCCAGAGTGAGGTATTAAATAATGAAAGTCAAATCCAATTCCCAAAGAGACGCGACTTTAGAAAAAAAAAAAAAAGAAGACACAAATAGACGTTCACATAAAATTTCCCCTTCTATAAAAATAACTCCATACTTAAAATAACCTCAAAATCCACCCTGGGTGCTGATTGGTTGTCTGGTAAAGGACAGCTCAGATGACCCTGGGTATCCCCCAATCACGCGGAACCCCCAGATTCCCTTAGTCTTTCTCCTCAGCCCACATTTACACTTGGAGCTAATGACGCCGGGTTTCCAGAGGACTCGGTGACAATGGAAAGGCACGAGCGACGGCCACGTCTTGGCGGGGACAAGCTCCTGGAAGGGAGGACCTAGGGAACGGTCCATGCCATCGTGAGATGGTTCCAGATTGATACTTCACCTCCAAGGCCCGTGCTGACCCAACAGCCGCTCTTCAAACTGGTCTCTTCAAGGTCAAGGCTTCTCCCCTGACTCTCCAGCTCAGATCCCACCTTCCAGGATAAGTCCAACGTCCCTCCAGGACCAAGCCCAGGCCAAGTCCAAATCCTTCATGCTCAGGCCTCCCCCTGCCTTAACAGGACAAACATTTCAAAATCCATAAATTAAAAAGGTAAATCTTTCTGCTTCTGTTTCTGGTAAGTTTTTTTTTTCTTTTTCTTTTTCTTTTCTTTTTTTTTTTCCTTTTTTTTTTTGGCTTTGCTTTTTTTTTTTTTTCCTTTTTCCTTCCCCTTCCCCCTGCTTCGTCAATTACCTGATGAGCACAAGGGTGATACTAGGCACACGTTTAAATTCCCCAAATTTTGTCATTTGGAGGAGAGAGCAAAATGTGGAGGGCAGCCCACATTGAACGGTTCTTCAAAGTCTGTGGCAAAAATGGTAGCACCTTCAGAATCTTAAATAGGCTTTTTTTTCCTTAAAAAAAAAATCACATACACTATGAGACAGCGAGCACCAGCGATTTCACAGTGGGAGGTAGCTGTGTGGGCACCCCCGGCCCTGAGGGTCGCACTGCCCTCTCTCAGCCTCTGCCCCTTCCCACCCTCTGGCTGCTCCTCCTCTCACCTCTTTCCTAGGTGAAAAACTAGTAATGCACCTTCTCTGTTTGTTTAAATAAAATATATAGACTTCTTTCTTTCCTTTTCTCCTTTTTTCATGTCTCCTCTCTAATATTGCACATCAAAGCTCCCTGGTGGGGACCAGCCGGCGAGACGCCCCCGCCCCTCAAGATGGCTGGGCCAGTGGGGCTCTTTGGGCAGGAAGCTGGGCAGGGCAGAGCTGGGAGACAGAGCGGGGTGCAGGCCCAGCTCACTCTGGCTGGCTCTTTGGTTGGTCTTCGGGGCTGTGCTGGGATCCGTTGGTCCCGAGGATACACTGTTCCCTGCTACACGACCCCCCAGCCACTTTTACTGGGCAGACGACAGCTGGGGCCCTGGGCAGGCGAGCTGTCTCTCCTGGGCCCCTGCCCCGAGGGAGCCTTCCTTTGCCTCCTCTTCCTCCAGGCCTCGAGGAGCCAGGAGGTCAGAGGTCAGAGGAAGCATGCAGGTCCAACTTCAAGGCGGTACTGCTTTCCTGATGAGGCAGGAGGGAGGTTGTCCACGCTGACGATGGGCAGCTGCTGCGGGTCCTGGGTCCGGAAGGTGAAAAGTGTCTGATGCCAGCGGCCATCCTGGACCTGAGAGGAGAAGGGAATGGGCACTGGTGTGACCCGCACAGCCCCCACCATCTATCCTGTGCACCTCTCATCTTTTCTCACTGTTTTTAAATTTTTTTTAATGTTTTTTAAATTTATATTTAAGAGACAGAGAGAGATAGCACCAGCAGTGCAGGGGCAGAGAGAGAGGGAGACATAGAATCTGAAGCAGGATCCAGGCTCTGAGCTAGCTGTCAGCACGATCCCACGAACCGTGAGATCATGACCTGAGCCGAGGCCGGACGCTTAACCGACTGAGCCACCCAGGTGCCCCATTTCTCACTGTTTTTAATGATGTCACGGTATTTCACTGTAGGGGCCATCTGTATTTGTCCATTTTTTAAAAAATTTATGAAATAAATAAAATTTTTAGTTTTGTTTTTGAAAGAGACAGAAACAGAGTGTGAGAAGGGAAAGGCCAGAGAGGGAGAGGGAGACACAGAGTCCAAAGCAGGCTCCAAGCTCTGAGCTGTCAGCACAGAACCCTACATGGGGCTCGAACCCATGAAGTGTAAGATCATGACCTGAGTGAGAGCTGGACACTCAACCGATGAGCCACCAGCTGCCCCTGCATTTTTCCATTGGGATTGCGTCTCTTCTTTCTATTCTCATAAGGAATGCTATCAGGCATATCATTGGAGAACGTTTCACATTCTTCTCGTTTTCCTAGAACAGATTCTAGAAGTAGATACATACTGTCTGAGGCTTTGGAAGCATGTTGGATATACAGTAAAACCTTGGATTGAGAGAACCTTGTTCTGCGAGTGTTCTGTAAGATGGGCAAACATTTCTAATACATTGTAACCTGATAAATGAGCGATGTCTTGCAATGCAAGATGATGAATGTCACATGGTCACAACTGAGCCAACGGTTCTGTCTCTCTCTTTCTCTCATGGGATTGTGGGGGATTGTCTCCCATACTCAGATGCTCGGTCTCAGGGTGTTTGGTAGAAATCAGTGATTGTTCAGAACATTGAAGGGGATAGCCACAACTGGCACTAGTGTATTTTTTTTTTAATCACTTCAAAGCACCTACAGACAGTCCTTTGCTTTTCCATACAACAGTGAGCTTAGGAATGCTTTGCTTCACTCTGGGTCAGGCTGCCTATAGATCTAGACCCTTTCCTCTGCTGCCTTAGTGCCAGTTACATTAAATAGAGTAGATAACAAGAGTTTATAAATACTGTACTGCAGTCAGCATCTGTGCGAGCGTGTACAATGGCCCCCACGCAGAAAAAGGTTGAAAGGAAAGGTGGTAAGAAGATGATTATAGTGGAAGTTAAGAAGGAAATCATCGAGAAGTTCGAGTGAGGTATGCAAGTGGCCAAAATTGCAAGATTTTTTAAGAAGTCTACATCTGCATCTCATCCGCGGAGGAGGAGAGAAAGGCGGAGGAATCCCTCACTTCAAATGAGATTACGGAGATGTCTGAAATGTGGGAAACAGTGCAAAATTTTGTAGAAGAGCAGCACCCCAGTTAGGCTGTCGCAGTGCGAGCCATGAATCTGTTTATTGACAATACAGTGTCACATTTCCGTGAAATCCTCAAAAGGAGGCAAAAGCAAGTGTCATCGGTGAGTTTCCTTGTTCAAGTTGCGTGAAAAGAAAAAGAAGCCATTGAGCCAATAGCTAGCAGGGATTCCATTAGTGATGGTGGAAGTCGTCCTGCACCACATCCCTCCTCTCTCGGCTCCCTCCCCCAGCCCTGAAGGTTTTTGGAGATAAGTGCAGGTCCATGGGTTTATTTTTCTTTATGTTTTGTATTTTCTTTATTATTTTATATTCTATTACAACACTGTAATCATTTTTATATGAATAGTTTTGGATTGGGGAACAAATCATCTGAGTTTCCATGATTTCTTATGGGGAAATTCACATTGATATACAAGTGCTTTGGATTCCAAGCATGAATTACACTCAGGAGCCAAGGTTTTACCGTACAGTCACACCTTGCGGATTTTCACAGATGCTGGGATTTTGTAAGTCGGTGGTTAGTGGCCACCCCCTGTGTCGGGCAAGGGCCGTCAGTGTCACCGTTCCAATCACTTTGCATCTGTGTCACATTTTTCATAATTCTCGCAACATTTCAATTTTGCATCACTTTTGCGTTTGTTGTGGTGATCTGTGAGCAGCGATTATGACGTACTGAAAGCTCCGATGATGGTGGGCATTTTTTAGCACTGAAGGTTTTTTTTAATGTTTATTTTTTTGAGAGAGAGAGAGACAATGTGAGCAGCGGAGGATCAGAGAGAGAGGGAGACACAGAATCTGAAGCAGGCTCCAGGCTCTGAGCTAGCTGTCAGCACAGAGTGCGATGCAGAGCTTGAACCCACGAACCGTGAGGTCATGACCTGAGCGGAAGTCAGACGCTTAACCGACTGAGCCACCCAGGTGCCCCTCAGTGAAGTATTTTTTAATTAAGGTATGTACATTGCTTTTTTAGACCTGATACTGTTATACACTTAATAGGCTATAGTATAATGTAAGTGTAATTTCTCTATGTAATTTCTAATTAGTTTCTAAAATTAATTATACTTAATCCACTTTATTATAGTGACTAGAACTGAACCCACAATACCTCTGAGGTATTCCTGTATATATGTAGCTGATGTCCCAAAAGCCTCTACCAATTTTTTTTCCAAACTGCTTTGTGCAAGACTGTTGGTTTCCCCACATCCTCACTAGCACTGTGTCTTATTAGTTTTGTGTAATATTGTGAAAACAGCTTTTTGGACAACTTTCAGGCTCCTTCTCTGCTAACAACCCACCCAGTCTTATGCATTTAGAAATAACCCGAAGTTTTAAGGGAACAAATTAGCCCAGTCAGGGTTTGGGGCAGAGAGAGGAATAGAAATACATTCTCCTACAAACAGTCTTGCAGGTCAGTATACAGCCATCTAGCAGCCGGGGGAATTTCTATCAGCCAGATCTCCCCTCAGAAGTTTCCCAGAGATGACAGTGAATCAAAGGAATTTTATAAAACTGTTAAAATTATTTTACAAAGATAAAAATTAGATGTATTTACTAATATTATCCTAATACAATATACTATATTACACTAATATACTGATGGAACATGCTAGCATGTATTACACTAATTGTTACATAAAATTCTATAATAAAACACATCTTTCCAGCTTGTGGACTCATGAGAGGCCCGGGAGGGGCCCCAAGGCTTACCTTGCAGCCGTCCACGGACACTTCCGGCCTGAACTGACCACCTGCTTCAAAGATCTGCCCATTCCACGCCCGGAAGCGCACGGCCCTCTTGGCTGGGGCCCGCCCCGTGCCCTCCTGCCACACAGTCATGTTAAGGCAGTGGATGGTGATATGCTGTGTCACCTCAGAGCTGAGCAGGTGCAGAAAGTTCATCTGGACCCGGCTGACGGCAAACTCGACCTGTGGCAGAAACACGACAGTGAGGTAAGGTCAGGCCGGCTGCCCACGGCTCTTAGATACCCTCCCCTCTCTCTGGAGGGCGCAGAGAGAAGCTCTTTCCTGGTTGAGCCTTTCCCGGCTTTGCCCCCCGATGGGTGCCCGCCAGAGATGGGGAAGTGGAGGTCTAGTGTGAGCCAGTCCACAGCGGAGGAGTAACAAGGAAGGGAAAGAACAGGGGCCCCAGCTAGGAGGGTTCCAAAGTAGCCTGCTCTGTCCCCCATTGCATGGGTGTGGGAGGGGGATTTGTCCTTGGAGCTGCGCTGGGATCCTGAGGCTGCAGAGAGGAAGAGGAGATAGCCCAAGTTCAAGATGCTCTTGAAGTGCAGGGGGACAGAGAGGTGCCCTCCCCACCCTTTCTAAGTCCCAAGATCCCAGAAGGGCCATCCCAACAACCAACAAGGACCGGATCCATGACTTCAGTGGTGCAACTTAAGTCCTGATTGTTGGTTTTTCTTTTCATAACACAAGTGCCGAGGAGCCCTACACCCCAACCGCATAACCCGGTAAAAGCAGAACCTCCAGGCCCCTGCACACACACCTGTCTCTCCCCCAGCGACCTGGCTGGGTAATTTCAGGTCCAGGGAGTGAGAAACCTGTGCTTTTTCAAAGTTTCTAAATAGCCAAGGGCACCTTGCAATCGTAATAAGAACCGCCAGGGCTGGCCCAAACCACAACACTGGTTCTTTCCAAGCCGTTATTCCCAGTGGGGCTGGCGACTGGGTGGGCAGTCATGCAGCAGGTGCCGGTGCCATCTCTGGCCTCACCCCTCTGCCAGGCGGATTTGGCATGGGGGCCCCCAAACCGCAGCATTAGAGTCAGAGGGGCAAGAGCCTGGCTGGGGTGGGGGGCGGGCACTGGCAAGGTTACTGTATTTCCTGTTGAATTCCAGGGCTGGGCACGGTGCCCGGCACGTGGACTTGCAGACCAGCTGGGCCACAGGCAGATTCTCAAAGTCCGGGTCTGAGCGGGTCAGCATGAGGCAGTACCTCATGGAGCTTCCTCCGGAGGCCTGAGGGGGTGGGAGGCAGCGGTCCTCTGGGCCGAGGGCTCCTCCCTGTGTAGCAGGAATCCTCCCATCCAAGGTCTTGCCGAGCCCGCAGACCCACAGTCCACCGCAGGGAACCCCGGGCAGGGGAGCGGTGATGCCGCAGTGCAGCCACCTGCCCTGACGCTTCACGGTTCCCCCAGCCAGGCCAGCTCGGCCCCACTATTGCTGTTTCAGAGATTAGGCAGAAAGTTCTATTTGAAGAGAAAACCACTAACATCATAAAACTCGAGAGGGCTTGGAGGCCACAGATTTAGAACCATTCGCCCCCACGTTACAGGTGAGGAATCTGAGGTTGACCAAGAGGCCATGCGGTGAGACAGCCAAGGCTCCGGCCCTGACCCGGGTGGGCTGTAGCCCAGGGTAGGGTGGGGGGCAGAGACGACCGGTCAGTGTGGGGCTGGGGGGGGGGGGCAGACGGGTACCTTGGAGGCCGTGATGGGCTTGAGACACGTTTGTCCACCATGTGTGAAGTTGCAGGAAACTTCGATGGTGTCGGATGAGCAGCCAAGGTTTGGGTCCACCCAGTAGGTACCTGTGGGCGGCATGGGTGAGGGATGGGATGTGCGTGCCCGGGGCTTGGCTCCACAGGCAGACCGCACCCCTGGTGACCCGCTGGGCCCCAGCTGGGCATGACGTCGGGAGAGGGAGCAGAAAAGGATCCCATGAGCCACTGAGGTGGAAAGAAACCCTCTGGGCAGAGCTCCCAGCTGGCAGAGCTCCTGAGCAGGGGGTGGGGGGTGGG
>PISW01008969.1:0-66803 GCA_004023785.1 Mungos mungo
GAGGGAGGGAGGGAGGGAGGGAAAATAGATACATAAAACAGGGAAGAGAAGGAGATTGCAGTGGGAAGGAAGAGAAAGAAAATAGCAATGAGCAATAGTTTTGTGGTTTCAGGAGATCAGCAACCCATCTGAATTTTCAACGTTTTTCAAAATTTTAATTGGTACTATATTGCCAGTTACTCCTATCTGCAGTGTTTGATCAGGGTCCTTGCCCTGAGCTCTCACCCACACCCTCAGAAAAGCCACTAACTCAACAGCTTTCACGACTGTGGTTTATCTTGAAAGGGCATAGAATAATGGGAAAGAGGAACTTTCTAGTCTATCTGGCCTGTGTTTAAAATGTAGTCCTAAAACACAAATCAAAACCACACTGAGATACCACCTCATGTCAGTCAGAGTGGCTAAAATGAACACATTAGGAGACTCCAGATGCTGGCGAGGGTGTGGAAAGACAGGCACCCTCCTGCACTGTTGGTGGGAATGTAAACTGGGGCAGCTGCTCTGGAAAACAGTGTGGAGGTTCCTCAAAAAACTATCCATAGAACTCCCTTATGACCCAGCAATAGCACTGCTGGGGATTTACCCAAGGGATACAGGAGTGCTGATGCATAGGGGCACATGTACCCCAATGTTCATAGCGGCACTTTCTACAATAGCCAAATCATGGAAAGAGCCTAAATGTCCACCAAATGATGAATGGATCATGACGAATGGTATATATATATATAGTGGAACACCACATGGCAATGAGAGAGAATGAAATCTAGCCATTTGTAGCAACGTAGATGGAACTCGAGGGTGTCATGCTAAGTGAACTAAGTCAGGAAGAGAAAGACAGATACTGTATGTTTTCACTCATATGTGGAACAGGAGAAACTTAACAGAGGACCATGGGGGAGGGGAAGGGGAAAAATACCTAGGAAGAGGGAGGGAGACAAACCATAAGAGACTCTTAAATACTGAGAATGAACTGAGGGTTGATGGGTTTGGGGGAGAGGGGAAAGTGGGTGATAGGCACAGAGGGGGGCACTTGTTGGGATGAGCACTGGCTGTTATATGGAAACCAACTTGACAATCAACTATATTTAAAAAATACATAAAAATAAAATACAGCTCTAGCCTATCTTTTTTCAACAAATATCGATAACCATGCACGTGCCAAGCCCTGCTGTAGACAGTGGGTTTTAGTAGAGAAGATTCCCTGCCATCATAAAACGTCCATCCCAGAGGAATGAATAAAAAGGAAAATATACACTGCTGTAGTGATAGGTACACCTGGAGACAAGTAATCCACAAGGAACAACAATATCGGAGGAGCAGCACTTTTAAATAATAGACGATGGCGAAGGAGAATACCAGGGCAAAGCTCTGAGGGAACAGAGGAATGAGACCTGCAGGCATTGGGTGAGGGAGAGCAAAGCGCAAATGCTAACCGTCTGGGGCAGGAGCGTACTTAGTGTGGGCATAAGAATCCGTGGATTGTAGGCCCTCGTGCTGTGGAAGAACATCGGTAGTTCAGACTCCTCAGTGAACTGGAATAATAGAAAGTGATGAGCAAAAAGTAGGACATTTGAAATGGACTTGAAGGAACAGCTTCAGTTCCCTTAGTGACATGTTCTACAGTAAGGACATGAGAGTGACGGTCTTAAAGATAAAGCCATTAAAGGAACCGAGAGACAAGGGCATGGGAAGTGTCATGTGTGGAGGTGTTAACATCATCAAGAACTGGAGAGTAGGGTTGAAGACAGTGAGGGGGAGCTGGGTCCTACTCTTCAAGGAATCAGAAGGAGGGCCTGGAGATCACTAGAGCATTGTGATAAGGGAGACAGGTCTGATGACTAACAATTCCAATTTGGTTTGGAGCAGAATGATCTGGAAGCACCATACTGATCAAGGAAGACACCCATCTTATGCGAGGCCTAGTTGGTTAGGGCTATTAGAACGGAAACCACCACCACTGGAGAGGAAGGCAAAGAACAGGGTCCTCAGGGGAGAGCCAGTTACCTGTGAACATCACCATTTCACTGGAGAACACGACAAGGACTCAGTGTGCTGGTGGACCAAGGACACTCAACAAGCCCCATGGATAGAATAGTCCCATAGCTGGTCGGCCCGTCCAAAGGTGCCGCCGTTACAAAACATATAATACAGTTAGGGAGTGCATTCAAAATTCACAGGCGAGGTTTAGGGTTTAAGGAGAATTATTGATGACTGATGCTCATTCCAAGGCCCCTGGTAGAAGAGTTGTAGAAATTAGGGCGAGTGGGAGCTGGAGTCAGAATAGGTGCTGATCCTGGACACCCAGGCCTCATAGGGTAACTGTCATCAACATAGATGACGAGGTGGTCAGATGGTTCTGCTGGTCTCAGGGCAGGTGGTAGTCGGTGGTGGTGGAGCTGTGGGCACAGACAGTGGGAGGGACACAGAGTCCTGAGTCCACCATGCACATGTATTGATGGAAGCATGGAGTAGGGGCAAAAAAGGATCTAATCTGGAGCATCCGGTGCTTAGAATTCCCTCTTAGCCCTGGAGACTGGGGGAAGGCAGGACCAGCATTCCAAATGCCTCTTGATTCCTGCCTTGTCTAAACTCTGTGGGCTTGGGCAGGTTATTTAACCTTACTGAGCTAGTTTCATAATCCGTAAAGTGGCCAGTAATACCCATCTCCCCGGGGTTGTTGCGGAGCTAAAAACGGAGCAATGTTCAGAAAGCATCTAGAAGAAAGAGTCCAACATGTGATGGGTGCTTCCTGCTATCAGGCTTATGGCCTGCGGCTCAGAAACACATATCTGAGTCCAGATCTGCCTGTCCCTCAGGGTATGACCTGGGGCTCGTTATTTAACCTGCCTGAACTTCAGTTTCTTGCATGTGAGATTGGGAGAATACCACCAGGCACAATGGTCTACTATAAGGAATAAATGGAAGCATAAGGTCATGAGCTGCGAAGTTTTGCCTCCTCTTTGCTAGAAGACACCCCAAAGCCTAAGGAATCAATTCCCTCCTTCCTAGCCCTAAAAATTTCTTAGGTCAATCAGAAGGCCTCTGTATTCTAGGTTCTCTTGTTCCAGGAGGAATTAAAATTTTTTTAGTGTTTATTTATCTTTGAGGGGGAGTGGGGACAGAGTGTGAGTGTGGGAGGGGCAGAGAGAGAGAAAGGGAGACATAGCATGTGACACGGGCTCTGGGCTCTGAGCTGTCTGTGCAGACAGCTCAGAGCCCGACATGGGAGGGTCATGACCTGACCTGAAGTTGGATGCTTGCCTGACTGAGCCACCCAGGTGCCTTAGGAAATTCTTAAGCTATGATCAGAGCTGCTACTCAGACCTTTGTTTAGGAGGCTGGAGCCCACAAATGGGTAAGGTGGGATCATGCTGCACTGGATGGCTACAGAGACTGGAATTTGGTGTTGACGTTGGGCTGAGTAGCCCAAACCCAGAAAAAGAAAGGTTCAGTTTCCTGAGATGGGGGACAGAGGCAGCCCGAGGAGAAGGCAGAGGTCCAGGTGGCTGCTCAGGCAGACCTGGGGAGGTGAAGTTCTGCCCCTGGGATAGAGCCTTCAGTCTTCATTTCTGTCTCCATCCCTGCCAACCGGGGGCCCTTTCTGCAGCCTGCAAGTCAAGGACACCCTGTCATATGCAGAGCAAGCAGTTTACATTTCCCCCCATCTTGTTCTTGACCCAGGGCTTAGCAACCCACCTGCTCCTGATGCCATTAGATAGCTATGACGTCAAGGTCGTTCTGCACACAGCGGTCCCTGGAGGTTGCTTCACCCTTTCAGCATGGGGTGATCCAGCTGCCTTGCCAAACATCATGGGTGGCTGTGATGCGGTCACCCCACATGTGAGATGTCCTACTTCAGTTTGCTCTCAGCCCAGCCTCCAAACTTCTAACTCTTGCCTTCCACTTGTTCCATGGTGCCTTAGAATCAACCATTCTGCTAGAACTGAATTAGTTTTAGGATTTATTTTTTTCCCCTCCCTGTATGATGGGAATAGTTCCCATGGCATAGAATTATTGTAACTCAGAGGGATAATGCAGACCGTGAAACAGACATGACAATTAGCGAATGCTAAGTGAATGGCAGAGGTGGTTGTGGGTCGTAAAACTGGAAGGACTATTATTAATGGGAACACTACTACAGAAGATAAAGCTCTGGCTGGCCCAGATTTAACCAGCGCTACAGTCCTTAAAAAAAAAAAAAAAAAAAGGTATTCTGTTCCAGCTTTGCCACAGACTATCCTGGTGACATTGGGTTAATGTCCCAACTCCCTGCCTTCATTTTCTTGTCTGTCAAATGGGGAGAGTTCCACCCATTTCTGAAAATGCCCATACAACCCTAAGGGTTCTTATAGAACATCTGGTCCACTCTCTTCTTCTCTGTACCCCACATTACAGAGACAAAAATCTGAGGCCCAGAATATAAAGCAGCCTACCCAATTCATACAATGAATACTATTTCTAAATCCACTTAAGCTTGGCTTAATCTTTGTTTTGTGTCCTGGTGTGGGTTGGGAGGATTGGGGTTGGGGGAAGGGCAAGTGATCTAGAAATGTAACATTCTCTTTCCTTGAGAGGCTTTTGATTTATTGGGAAAACAAGACAAATCCATGCAAAAACCAAACAAAAAATCAAAGTTCAAAAATGAGAGAATTATGAGAAGATCTTTGAAAAATAAGATCCTAGACAACTTGTGGTAGCCTGCCTCCAAGATGGCCCCGGACCGTCACACCCTGCGTAGTCTCCTCCCACATGGTACCAGCGCTCATCTGTGGGATCAGTGGACTATGGTGGAAGTCGTGGTAGGTTGCAGGAGACCTTAGGTAACTGAAGACTGCAGCTTCCATCTTGGGATCTCTTTGAACCACCTGCTCTCAAGGAAGCCAACTGCAATGTCATGATGACATTCAGAAGTGACAGAGAAGCATATATGGTGAAGTACCCGGTCAAAAGCCAGAGAACTGAATCCTAATAATAACCACACCCTAGGAGTGAGCAGATCCACCAACCCTAGATGCAGGCCCAGGTGACAGCTTGACAGCTGCCTGATGAGAGATCCTAAGCAGAATGCAAATCTTGCCAGGATTCCTGCCCCCTAAGGAAATGATGAGACGTTACATACGTGTTGTTTCAAACTGCTACATTTGGGATAATTTGTATGCAACAATAGATTGCTAATACATAAACACGGATCATCATTGTCCATGGAGTACTTACTGTGTGCCAGCCCTGTGCTCCCCAATGAATAGGTAGCAAAGATTCAGGACAGAAGCTCTGGCTAGGAATTTGACAACACCTGGTGAGATTGGTCCCTTGGTAAAGGGTGGGCCTCACTGACAGTGAGAACGTAGAACCTTCAAGAGCAGATCAAAGTCAAGCCATGGTTTCTTCCCCAAAGTGGGATCCCAAGGGTCACCTGTGTGCCTGTATGGCTCTATGTGAGAGCAAACTATGTATGAATATGGTAACGGGGCAGGCTCTAAGTCCTGGCTGCCTTCCACACGGCCTTTTGAAGGAGGCCCATTCTCCAAGGTCGCCAACAGGTAGGAAGGAAACGCCTCTGTGGAGGGGGACCTTCACCTGCTCCCATGGAAAAGTCTGGCTGTTTCCATGAACTAGGTTTGAGTCCTATATCCTACCTACATCACACATGGTGTGATGTCGTCAGTCTCTTGCCCATCCCCAAAATGGGAATGAAATTTTTTCTACACTCCCAAAAGGATGCAGGAAAGCTAAGATGAGCAAATGCTTTGCCAACTATATAACAGTAGGGAAATGAACAGAGTGAGATCTGGTAGATGTGGGCCCAAGAACAAGGCCTGGCTCACTGCATCAGTTAACAAATGGTAGAGTTCTTCTGATAAGCTCACCTCTGGGAAAAAAGAGAAGGAGTCATGGCGGCAGGTGTTGCAGACTTTTGCCTTGGTCCTACTTGTCACTTTCCTCCCAGGAAGCCATCAGTGCCCTGAAACATCCTCATGTCCCCCAACCCCCCTCCACCCAGGGCTCACCAAGTGGAAAGAGGAGGTCTCTCTGCTGCTCTGGCTTTGCTCAGAACAGGCAGGATTTGTATCCCAAAGAAGGGGGCAAGAGGGAGGGAGGGTTTGACGCTTTCTCTCACTAGGGTCTGAGGAGGCTGAAGTGCCTGAGGGCCAGGAATGGAGGGGTAAGGACCAGCAACCCTGATGGGGTAGGAAAAGACATGCGAAGTTTCCTTTTACCCCTTTGCGAAGGACCTAGGCACTCTCTTCCATTTCCAACTCTAGGCTTAATGGGGCAAGGCGATACACATCTGCACCCAGGTGTGATTGTCCCACGAGAAGAGGAGAGAGGTCTGTTCTAGGCGGAATTGAGTACCCACCCCCCCCCCCGCCCCAGCAAAAGATGTTAAAATCTTTACCCCCAGAATCTGTGAATGTGGGGGAGAGAACATTCCTCAGCTTGTATTTCAAGTCTTCCAAGAAAGGACTGGATAGGGCTGAGGCCAAGTGTGCATTTTAGCAGGAGACATCTCTACAGGTCACAGAATTTAAGTTTTGTGCACCTGCCTATGGCATCCCTGGGTGTGAGCTGAGGATAAACGCCAGTAGGTACATTTCTACAGGGGCCAAAATACGGTGTTCCAGACACGCAGGTCTCTTTGGGTATGCTTGTCTAGCTCCAAAGCCCAAGTCCAGACTATCTGTCTTCAAGAAAATGAATGGAATGCGTTCTTTTGGTCAAAGTGGGTGCATGTACGTATGTGGGGTGGGGGGCCGGGTTACCCTCATTTGATAATTAGACAGTGGGCAGTGGATGAGGACCATATTCTCTGCCAAGGTCTTGGTGTACACAATTTTGCCTTGCAGATTTTAAATCCACACAATTTAAATAGGTCAGGAAAAATAGTGAAAAAGTTTGTAATGGCCAAAAGGATAATTAAGTGTCCTTCCAAAAGAATGTTAGCTATTTAGAAGAATTCTCCAAGGCTATCTGGTGCTGAAGCCATCCTACCTTTCACTGTCTCTATTTTGCAACTCGTTAGAGCAAGAAGCTCACTCCTGCAGGTCGAAGAGGATACAAATGATTCTGGTTTATAGAAATGCAAAAATTGGGGAAAGAAGGTACAATGAATTATGGCCTTATGGTAACTTCTAGCCTCTTCTGGTAACATATCATTCTTTGAAGGGAAAGAAATTTATTTTGCTCCAAGGAATGGGAGGCAATCCCTGAGATGCACAGCCAGCCAAGTCAAAGAGTCATTCATAGTCATTGAGGAGAGGTGGAGGGGAGTCTTATTTCAGAGTAGCTGAGAACACGGTGGTCCTTTCTAGGTAGCCTTTTCCACGAACACAGGGCTCCAATAAATTTTAATACTGTCAGTATACAGCAGAATGGAACAGTATGGAAAACCTCTATCTCTTGTATTTAAATTGCAATAAATCCAGACTTCAGACCTAAAATACCTGGTGTAGTAAGCATCATAATGCAAACTTATCTTCATTGGAAGACATGTCAAAGATTCAAAAATAACTACATCCTGAATTTAGAGTCACACATTGATACTGTCCCATAAATTTGGAAGTCTCTGGATATAAAATGTACCCAAAGTGTTTACTGACCAACACTTGAAAGCACAGGACATCTATAAAGCTAAAGAAAAAAAGTGCTTGGAATTTTTCAAGCATTGATTTTTTTTTAATGTTTGTTTATTTTTGAGAAACAGAGACAGAGCACGAGTAGGGGAGGAGCAGAGAGAAGGAGACACAGAATCTGAAGCAGGCTCCAGGCTCTGAGCTGTCAGCACGGAGCCCGGCAAGGGGCTCAAACTCACAAATCTGGAGATGGTGACCTGAGCTGAAGTTGGACGCTCAGCCGACTGAGCCACCCAGGTGCCCTGAATTGATTTTTTTGGTATTGATATAAAGGTCTTGTGTTGTATGGGCAATTTTTGCTTAATTTAAGATCTTTTACCATTTGTAAAATATTTTTCATCTTCTAATTTTTTTTAAGTGTGTTTATTTTTTTTACAGAGAAAGAGACAGAAAGAGGCAGAGAGGGAATCCCAAGCAGACTCCACATTGTCAGCACAGAGACAGAAGTGGGGCTCCATCTCGCAAATCATGAGATCATGACTTGAGCCCTGATCGAGAGTTGGAAGCTTACTGGCTGAGCCTCCCAAGCAGCCTTTCTCCTCCCAACTTTTAAACAAAGTTTCCATAACTGATTTTTTTTTAACCATTTCTCCATGTAAAACTATTTGTATAGGAAGTCCTAAACAGTCTACCAAAAAATTCTTAGAATAAATGAATTTGGTGAAGTCACAAGATACAAAATTATTAGACAGAAATTTGTTGCATTCTGTACACTAGAACAAACTAACTTCAAGAGGAATTAAGAAAATAATCCTGGAGCGCCTGGGTGGCTCAGTTCATTAAACTTCCGACTTCCGCTCAGGGCATGATCTCATAGTTTCATGGATTCGGGCCCCTTTTCAGGCTCTGCACTGGCATCACAGAGCCTGCTTGGATTGATATTCTCTCTCTCTCTCTCTCTCTCTCTCTCTCTCTCTCTCTCTTTCTCTCTCCTCCCCTTCCCCACTTGCTCGTGCTCTTTCTCACTCTCTCTCAGTAAATAAACTTAAAAAAAAAAAAAAAGAATCCCATTTACAATTGGATCAGAAATACTTATGAATGAATTTAACCGAGGCGGGGGGGGCGGAAAGGGGAGGAGGGGGAAAAGAAATTGAGTGTAGAGACTAAGTAACATTCAGATGAATCCATTCTGGCAAAAGTACTTCCTGGGTGACATTTATTTTAAATGCAGTGAGAATGCTTCAGGTCAGGAGGAATATCCTGTCAGGCTGCCGTGCTAGTTGGGATATTAAGTTTCACTACTTGGGAGACACCTCGGTGGCTCCGGTTGGTTAAGCGTCCAACTTCGGCTCGCATCACGCATGAACTTATGGTTTGTGGGTTCGAGCCCTGCATTGGACTCTATGCTAACAGCATGGAGTCCGCTTTGGATCCTCTGTCTCCCTCTGTCTTTGCCCCTCTGTGTCCTTTCTCTCAAAAATAAATAAATGTTTAAAAAAAAAAAAAAAAGCGTGACTACTTGGATAACATGACGAGGCATGATCTCTCCTTCAAAGTGACCATCTTCCCTAAGAAGCTTGGAAGGAAACTGCGATGTAATCCTTTTGGCATCAAGAAAATCAGGGGCGCCTGAGTGGCTCACTCAGTGTCTGACTTTGGTGGCTTAGGTCATGATCTCTGGGTCTGAGGGTTAGACCTCTGTAGGGTCTGTGCTGACAGCTCCGAGTCTGGAGCCTGCTTCAGATTCTTTGTCTCTCTCGCTCTCTCTCCATGCCCCTCCCCAGTTCACACTCGGTCTGTCTCTCAAAAATGAACATTTCAAAAAAGTGGAAAAAAAAAATCACCCTTTCCTCCAACAGGTTGGACATCTACTGCTGATTCCTCCCTGAGTGAAATGTTACACCAGAGATAGGCTTTGTTACTAATCAAACTCAAGCTTTTAAAACTAAAATAAAGGGGGGGGGGGCAGTGCGGGGAGAATGAAAACAATGGATGGAAGAATCAGCAGCAAGGCTCGTCCTATAAAAACGCCAGCCTCTTAAAATGGATCGTGGTGACTTTCAAGATCTGCTTTTGGAACACCAACTCAAGAATTTTACTCTGTAACTAAACGTCTCTAGCATCCATCCCTGGACCCTAATGGAAAGATGACAGAACAAAGAGGAAAGAAAGGAAGGAAAAGAAGGAAAAGTACATCAGGAAATCTTTCAAATTTGAACAAACGATACTTAAAGAGCTACCTTTTGTATGGTGGAAGCTAAAATAAATCAGTGGATATTCATTTTTCAAAAAAAATGGAGGGCCAAAGAGAGGGGAAGACACAGAATCGGAAGACAGGCTCCAGGCTCTGAGTTGTCACGACAGAGCCCGATGCAGGGCTCAAACCCATGAACTGTGAGATCATGACCTGAGCCCAAGTCAGACACTTAACTAACTGAGCCACCCAGGCACCCCAATCAGTGGATATTCAAACTACTGGTCAAATGTTTGAGGGGAAACACAGTATTTATATAGTCTCAGCATGCATTCCCCCAAATTACTTATCAATTTACATGACAAACTGTGTAGTTTAAGTTGAACAGACCATCCTTAACCAAGCCATCAAAGTTAACATCACCAATAGGACAAACCTGAACACAAGTGCCTCCTTGATGCAACTTCAACTCCCTGAGATTCCTACCAGAAATGCCAACTCTGGATTTAATTGGGCAAAGCCAAGTAGAGAGACATGCTGTAATAACTCTTCTCACTCTTCAGAAACGTTAAGGTTGGGGCGCCCGGGTGGCTCAGCAAGTTAGGCATCCTCTTAATTTTGGCCCATGTCATGAGCTCATGGTTCATGCTCACAGTGCGGAGCCTGCTTGGGATTCTCTCTTGCTCTCTTTGCCCTTCCCCCATTCATTCTCACTCTCTCCCAAACCTTTCTTTTAAAAAAATGTTAAGGTCAAGGGGCACCTGGGTGGCTCAGCTGAGCATCCACCTTTAGCTCATGATCTCATGGTTCATGAGTTTGAACCCCGCCTGGAGCTCTGTGCTGACAGCTCAGAACCTGGAGCCTCTTTTGGATTGTGTCTTCCTTTCTCTCTGCCCCTTCCCTGCTCACACTCTGTCTGTCTCTCAAAAAACACAATTTTAAAAAAGTTAAACATTTTTTTTAAAAAAGTTAAGATCAAGAATGGCAAAGAAAGGTTGAAAATCTATCCCAGACAAAGGACACTGAAGAGATACAACAACTAAATGCAGCATGTGATTCTGGACTAGACCTTGAACCAGAAAAAAAGATCCATCAAAAATGTTACAGGGACAGTTGACAAAACTGGAATATAGACCGTGGATTACAAAATAGTATGATATCCATGCTGCATTTCCTATTTTGAGAATTGTACTTTGATGGCGTGAGAAAACTAACCTGTCTAAAGAAAGACACATCTAATTGTATTTGGGGACAAACAGGTTGTAGCTCCAACTTGCCCTCAAATAGTTCTCTAATATATACATACTATCTATTTAGAGAAAGAGAACATGGGGCATATATAAACAACTAGTGAACCTGGGTGAGGAGTGTATGTATGATTTCTTGCAACTTTCTTGCGAGTTTTCAAATTTTATTCCCTCCACCAAAATTCTAGGTGTGGGAGCGGGGGTGGGGTGAGAACTGGATCCGGTTATCGGCACATTCAACCAGACCTTGCTGGGATACCCTGGCCTAGACCCTTTCTCTCCCTAGGTTTCTGAGTGTGCATTGGCATGAATGTGAAGTCAGCCTGTAAGGTTCAAGGATTCCAGGACAGGCTGCCAAAAAGGAAAAGCCTGCCTGTTTTGGTTCCCTTTTTGGGATTCTGCTACATATACTTCCAGATATAGCCTTCTCTCCAACTCCCATCTCATTCCCAGCTGCCTCTGAGGCTCCCAGAGCACGCTGAGTTCACTGTTCTTGAGTTTCTCATGTCAAGTTTGATCAAGTAGAGGGAGCCTGTTGGTCTCAAGGGATGTTGGCACCAAGAAGACAATGTTGTGCCTTGATTGGCCAAGATCGGTCAGAAAGCCCACGACTTTGATTGCCCCTTAGTGTGGCAGGGGTGGGGGCCGGGGTGGAGGTTGGGGGCTGGGGTTGGTCAAACAAAGGCAGATGAAAGTAGTTATTTGCTCAGGGGAGCTATGGACTTCAAACCAGCTCTCAAATAGGGAAGGCGAGGGATCCACGTAACTGCCACCCATACATCCTTCTTCAAACTGCAAGGCTGAGGGGGTCTGACTGCATATAAATCAGTGACTAATTAAACTTCCCAAGTGTAACACCACTGACCATGGCTCTGATACTGTTGTGCTTTGGGGGAAAAAAAAAAAAGAGTAAGATCTCTGATTGTTCTCTCCCCTTTCTCATTCTGAGTGTTTTTAAGAAAAAAAAATCATCAACATACGGAGTCTAGAAATTTAGCAGTTAGAAATTCGTTAAATATTAAGAGTTTAAAACAATAGTTAAAAATTAATTTGAGGGGCACCTGGGTGATTCAGTCAGTTCAGCTTCCAACTTTGGCTCAGGTCGTGAGCTCACACATGGTTCATGGGTTTGAGCCCCATATTGGGGTCTGTGCTGACAGCTCAGAGCCTGGAGTCTGCTTCAGATTCTGTGCATCCCTCTCTCTCTGCTCCTCCCCTGCTTGCATTCTGTCTTTCTCTCTCTCTCAACAATAAACAATTATTTAAAAAAATTTTTTTAAATTTTAACTTGGGTAGCGGTGAAAACTGCCCATTCAAACCAAAACACCAAGCCGTGGAAACTTCTAGGTCTGTGCACATCACTTCCTGAGGACCCTCATACTCAGTTTCAAGTTGGTCAATGTTCACATACTAGAAAGTCCACATTTTGATGACTCAAGATCAGAAAAAAAAAGTCTCCTATATTTGGGAGAGTGAGAGACTTGGAGAAAAGAACGCACAATTGACTTCATAGACCAGAAACTCTAGGGCTGTAGTCTAGACTGTGATATTAAAGTACCTGAATCCAGTTTTTGAGGGCATCTTGGGGTTCAGCAAATAGACTCCAACAGCGTCCTAAATATTCCCTCCCTAAGGAAACTTAATAAACAAAAAAGTAGGCTACCCACTCCAAAACAAATCAACAGCAATCAAAAAAGGAAAGGGGCTTAACTTAATGTCCTAAAACTTGCAATCCAGGAGCCAAGAACAAAAAAAAAAAAAAAAAATAACAGAGTCATGTGGAGCAGTTCAGAAGAGCCCAGACTTCAGCCTACCCCCACCCCCCACCTGCCCTGCTACTCCCAAAACTTTGCCAGCAAGTTCATAAAATCCACAGTATCAAAAACAAAAAACAAAAACAAAACAAAACAAAAACCAAAATCCACAGTGTCACAAACACCCCAAAGTCTAGAAAGAAACAGATGAGGGGCATATTAATTTTCTCAACATGGCTGACAAGGTACTGCAAATTCAGTGGCTTGGAACAACACACATTTATCACCTTATGGAGCTCAAGTTCAGAAGTCTGAAGAAGGTTTTGCTGGGCCAAGATCAAGTGCGGTGTCGCTGGAGGAGAGCCAGTTTCCCCACCTTTATGTAGGTGAATAAATGTTCGTAATGCTACTTATTTATTAAGCTTTCTAAGAGCCCCAGGTGGGATCCTAAAAATGAAATGACATAAGGGAGATTGTAAGCATTAGGAATAAAATAATAAACACTTTTAGGATTTATTTGTACAAACTAAGTAGAGAACTCGTGGAAAAAAGGAGTACCAAGCACCTGAATGGACCACACCACGATAAAAATGAGAGCAAAGATTGGAGAG
Organism: Mungos mungo; assembly: GCA_004023785.1. Taxonomy (NCBI): domain Eukaryota; kingdom Metazoa; phylum Chordata; class Mammalia; order Carnivora; family Herpestidae; genus Mungos; species Mungos mungo. The sequence continues at coordinate 13,378 of PISW01008969.1, forward strand.
AATCATAATGAGTACATATTACAAGAGAAAGAAATTAAACCAGTGAGCGGAAGCTACTGATCTAAAGACAGACTAAGGTGACCCAACATTAAGGTGACTGGTTGTCTGAAATGGAAGATAAAAAGAAAATGGGTTAAAAATATGTAAGAAAGAAAATAATCCTCAGATCCACAGGCACACTGTAATTAAGAAAATTCTGGATATAGTCCCCTTATGCCACTGGACATAAAAAAAAAACCCACAAGCATGGAGATGCACAACAAACCACCTGCAAGGTTTGAAGTTCAACCTGTATACAGCCTCCTGTGCAGCTGAAGACAGCAAAGTCATTTTCTCAAAGTTTAGGGGAAAAACTCTGACACAATGATATTATACCTAGCCCAGATATTCTGCAAATTCAAAGGTAACAGGCAAAGTATGTGATGTGAATACACGAAAGACAAGAACCGTAATATCAGTCTGCAGTGAATTAAGAAAGAATCCAAAGGGGACACTTGGGTGGGTCAGTCAGTTAAGCATCCAACTTCGGCTCAAGTCATGATCTCAGAGTTTGTGGGGTCAAGCCCCGCATCAGGCTCTATGCTGACAGCTCACAGACTGGAGCCTGCTTCAGATTCTGTGTCTCCCTGTCTCTCTGCTCCTCCCTTACTCATGCTCTGTTTGTGTCTCAATAAAAAATTAATGTAGGGAGGGAAGACGGAAGGAAGGAAGGAAGGATCCAAGGCTGAGGTTACTGGGTGGCTCAGCCAGTTAAACATCCAACTTCAGCTCAGGTCATGATCTCATGGTTTGAGGGTTCTAGTCCTGTGTCAGGCTTTGTGCTGAGAGCTCAGAGGATAGAGCCTTCTTCGGATTCTTTCTGTCTGTCTGTCTCTCTCTGCCCCTCCCCTGCTCATGCTCTCTTTCCCAAAAATACACAAACACTTAAAAAAGAAAACGTACAAAAGAAAAAAAAGTATCAGTCCAAGGGTATCTGGATGGCTCAGTTAAGCACCTGACTCTCGATATTGGCTCAGGTCATTATCTTACTGTTTGTGAGACTGAGCCCCAGGTTGGGCAGAGGTTGGGCTCCGTGCTGACAGCATAGAGCCTGCTTGGGATTCTCTCACTCCCTCTCTCTCTGCCCCTCCCCATCTCATGCAGACTCTCAAAATAAGCAAACATTTAAAAAAAATCCAGAAGAACTCAACAATGAGGATGCAAAGACAAAAGGTCTAAATACTCCATCACATTAAATACGCAGCCAATACCAGAAGGCAAGGAGAGGTGATGACAGGCCCTGTGAACTATGAAGCCATATGTTCAAACGGAAACCAACAAATGTAACAAAGTCAGAAGTTTGGTGAAGGGGTGACAAAAGGAAGAATGGATGTTCCACTGTTAGCTTTCCAACGGGGACACAATTGACAGAGTTCAAAACTGACCCATGAACTTAAAAAATACCTGGAATTCTCAATATTTCTCTCAACTGCTTATTAAAGAAGTATATGATCTTTCAAGAAATACTATCTCTTGTGGCACGAGAACAGACACTCAGATCAACAGAAAAGATAATCCAAAAAGGGACTCACAAACATATGGCCAACTAATCTTTGACAAAGCAGGAAAGAATATCCAATGGAATAAAGACAGTCTCTTCAGCAAGTGGTGCTGGGAAAACTGGACAGCGACATGCAGAAAAATGAACCTGGACCACTTTCTTACATCATACACAGAGATAAACTCAGGGATGAAAAACCTAATTTTAAGGCAGGAAACCATCAAAATCCTTGAGGACAAAGCAGGCAAGAATCTCTTTGACCTTGGCCACAGCAACTTCTTACTCAACACTCCTCTGGAGGCAAGGGAAACAGAAGAATAAATGAACTATTGGGACCTCATCAAAATAAAAATCTTCTGCACAGAGAAGGAAACAATCAGCAAAACTAAAAGGCAACCAACAAAATGGGAGAAGATATTTGCAAAGGACTTTATCACATAAAGCATAAGTATCCAAAATCTATAAAGAACTTATCAAACTCAACACCCAAAAAAACAAATAATCCAGTAAAAAAGTGGACTAAAGACATCAACAGACACTTCTCCAAAGATGACATCCAGATGGGCCATAGACACAGGAAACCATGTTCAACGTCACTCATCATCAGGGAAATACAAATCAAAACCACAATGAGATACCACCTCACACCTTTCAGAATGGCTAACATGAACAACTCAGGCAACAACCGATGTTGGGGAGGATGCAGAGAAAGAGGGCCTCTTTTGTGGGAATGCAAACTGGTGCAGGCACTCTGGAAAAAAGAATGGAAGTTCCTTAAAAAAATTAAAAATACAACTACCCTATGACCCAGCAATTGCACTACTAGGTGTTTATTACCTAAGGGATACAGGTGTGCTGTTTCGAAGGGGCACGTGCACCCCAATGCTTATAGCAGCACTATCAACAATAGCCAAAGTATGGAAAGAGCCCAAATGTCCAATGTTAGATGAAAGGATGAAGAAGATACGGTATATATACACTATGGAGTATTACTTGGCAATCAAAAAGAATGAAATCTTGCCATTTGCAGCTCCATGGATAGAACTAGAGGGTATCCTGCTAAGCAAAATTAGAGAAAGACAAATTTATGACTTCACTCATATGAGGACTTTAAGATACAAAACAGATAAACATAAGGGAAGGGAAGCAAAAATAATATAAAAATAGGGGGGCGGGGACAAAAATGTAAGACTCTTAAATACAAAAAAAAAAAAAAACCCCAAACAAACACAGAGGGTCACCAAAGAGGTTGTAAGAGGGGGGATGGGCTAAATGGGTTAAGGGGCATTTAGAAATCTACTCCGGAAATCATTGTTGCCCTATATGCAAATTTGGATATGAACTAAAAATTAAATAAAAATTAAAAATTAAAAAATGGAATATAAAAATACTATCTCTTATAATTAAAAGAATAAACTTTGTTTACGTCTTTCTATTCTGCTATTAATTCAGGTAAACTTCCATTTAATCATTTTCATCTAAAGATAACATGTATAACAGGACATTATTTTTAAATAGGTATTACCAATCAGTCTATCCACATTTTCCTCAAACTCTGTGTGTTCATAGGAAATTGTTCAAGGAATGTCAGCGACAGATTTCCGGATGGCATATTTTAGGTGGCTATTCATTTATCATTTATGCACTTCTGAGTCACTGAGCATGGGTTTCTCTTCCAAAACAAAAACAATGCAATGGTTTTCTTTCTTTTTTTGGAGGTTTTTTTTTTAATGTTTATTTATTTTTGAGAGATACAGAGACAGAGTGTAAGCAGAGAGGGGCAAAAAGAGAGGAGACGCAGAATGCAAAGCAGGCTCCAGGCTCTGAGCAGTCTGCACAGAGCCTGACACGGGGCTTGAACCCACGAACCATGAGATCATGACCTGAGCTGAAGTTGGACAGTTAACCGACTGAGCCCCCCAGGTACCCCTTCAATGGCACCTTTCTTTTAAAGGAAGATTGAAAAATAAATGGGCCAATTGGTTAATCTTTGTATGGATAATTATCTTATCTTTCACCTTTTAAAATATATGTAATTTTTTAAATGAGACATCTGCATAGCACTAATAAAAAAAAAAGTTTGGGGACCCCAAATTAGACATCGTTTCCAGCATCTTCCTGATCAAGGACTCTGGACTCCTAGACCCACATTTGGACCGGCGTACCCTCTTGGACTATCAGGATAGTACTATCAGGGTACCACTAGCTGTTCAAGGTCATGTACCTTGCCACCTTTGATTTCAGGCTCAAAGCAGCTTTCTGATCACAAATTGGCTGCTGGTGTAGCTTCCCTACAAAGAGAGAATGAACAGACCAACAGATTCAAACTAGGCGAAGCCAGAGACCCTGTTTGTCATGGTCACAGTTGTATTTATAACACTTAGTGCACAACAGACCCTTGAAGACTCTTCATCAACTGACCTTACACAAGCTTTGATCTGCTCGACCTTTAGATGTTCATGATACAAATCAGCAGGCTGACATTCTGGTTTATGCACTGGGCTCTGTGAGCTGTCTGAACAGTCAGAGATCAACCGTCTCCAGGATAAAGACAGAACTATGATGCAGAGTTCACGAAGCTGACCACCTGTGAATGTTCATGACATCCCCAAGGTCATGCCTCCTGAGGGCCCCGCGCTGGCCACAGCTGGCTTCCCTCCACAGCTTTTTCACCTCGCCTCACTTCTCAAACCATTTGGCAGGACACCAAATGTTAGGTTTCTGTTTTTACATTTGGTTATAAATGACCAATTTATTCTGGTAATTTTTGCTGTTAAAACTGATGTTTGCTAATGTAGAAGCCTCTTAGAATGAAAAGTTAATTTGTACCACTCCTTCCTTCCTCCCAAGTAATATAACCAAATAGTTGCTGTTTTGTTGTTCTGTTTTGTTTTTGTTCATTTTGATGCCCTGGACTCACGAGTTAGGACTTTGGTATTTCAGGATCAAAACCAAGAATTACCAGAAGTCTCAGTTATACTGCTTTTTATTTGGAAGTTGAGGGATTAAGATTATGCCAAGAACGCAAGAGAAAGCAGATGAAGCGGGGGGCCCTGAGTTAAACAGGCTTCCCTTGGTAGGGCCATCATAACCGCCCTGAGGCTGGGAACAGGGTAAGCATCCTGTGTTTCCCAGGGTCACTGTCTGCACTTGGGGTCCTCCTCCAGAGGACGCCTGTGGGGTACATGGCTGTAAGTGCCACAGCTTGGAAGCAACTCCATATGGGAATGGGTTGTCCAGGAGGGACTCTGTGGGGCAGGTGTGCCCAGCAAATGGCAGAGGACCAGCTCTGTAGTGCCACTAACCATGATGGTGGCCGAGGCCCCCAACCCCCACTGGGTCGCTCCCATAGTCTGGGGCCAGGTTTGTCAAGGATTCTCATGTGCACACATGGGTTGAATGCCACAGAGCTCTAACAGTGACTGACAGGGGACTTCTGATCCACCCTCATGACATTGAATCTGTCCAGGAAGAACTTTCTTGGAGTACTGGGCCAATCTGTTTCCACTGTGTAGGAGATATCTATGCCCCTGGACAAGAGGTGGAAGACATGTTAATTTTGTACGACTGGACATGGTTGTCCCCTCTCCAGTTTGCTGTTTCTGGACTGTAAATATTGATGGTCTATCTAGCAACTTTACATAGGGTGGTGAACGGACTGTAATGGAGATCCACAGTCAATGCGCTCAGGGGCAATGACACACCGTTGGGGGGACAGCAAGGGCATGGGGTCAGGGGAAACACATTCCATATGCCCTAGGCCTTCACCATCATTTTTCTTTCTGAGTATTATTCACAAAATAACATTCCCATGTAATCAATGACTTTTAAGATACTTTGCTTTAACTTCTAAGTCCCCAGCCTGATTCTGAGTCTTTGTTTCAAACCGGTAAGGAATTCTGTGAGAGGTCAGGCCCAAACCTGGTACCTCTCCCTTCCTTGAGACTTTATGAGTAACCAGTGAATTTTAAACCAACCTTCCAGACAACCCAAGAATTAATTTTACCAGTTATAAATTACCAACATTAAATCACCACCATGAAAACAAGCCAGTATTTTTATCTCTTCCCCTCCTCCTCTCCCCAGGGGCCAAGGATGGGGAGAAGGTTTGGAGAGGGGGGAAAAGAGTTGGGGAGAGGGAGGGAGGCAAATCATGAGAGACTTTTGAATACTGAGAACAAACTGAGGGCTGAGGAGGGAGAGGGGAAGGGGGGTGATGGTCATGGAGGGGGGCACTTGCGGGGAAGAGCACTGGGTGTTATATGAAAACCAACTTGGTAATAAACTATTTAAATAAAAAAAATTAATAAATTTAAAAAATGACAAGCATTGCACTTAACTGCTACCTATCAATGGGCACCATTTCACTGAAGTTTTTTTTTATTTTTTTAATGTTTTATTTATTTTTGATACAGAGAGACAGAGCATGAGGGGGAGGAGGGGCAGAGAGAGAAGGAGACACAGAACCGGAAGCAGGCTCCAGGCTCTGAGCTAGCTGTCAGCACAGAGCCTGACGTGGGGCTCGAACCCACAAACGTGAGATCTGACCTGAGCCGAAGTTGGAGGCTTAACTGACTGAGCCACCCAGGCACCCCTCACTGAGGCTTCTAAGTGAGAACAATCTTACACTGGCCTTGCTCAGTGTTCAGTAGAGTGCCTTTCCAAGTAGAGAAGCCAACTCAAGATCCAAAGAAGACTCAGGAGTTGAGCAAATTGCTGTCTTGCTTCTCCTTCCATTATGATGTTCCATTAGTGAGGTAAGACCTTCTGATCCTGGGGCGCCCAAGTGGCTCAGTTGGTTAAGCCTCCAACTTTGGCTCAGGTCATGATCTCATGTTTGTGGGTTTGAGTCCGCGTCGGGCTCTGTGCTGACAGCTCAGGGCCTGGAGCCTGCTTTGGATTCTATGTCTCCCCCTCTCTCTCTGCCCCTCCCCGCTCATGCTCTGTCTCTGTCTCAAAAATAAATAAAACATGTTTTAAAAAATTAAAAAAAAAAAGACCTTCTGATCCTAAGTGGATGAAATGTTGAAATTCCACATAATCTGGTTCAAGTTCACAACCTTCATTACACAAGAAGCCTCAGTAATGTTGCCTGTCACCTATGTATAATGCTCAACTCACACCCTCTTTCATCATTTCATTTGAAACCTAATTCTGAGATATGGGCAGAGCAGACTTGACTCCACCCCCCCCCATCATATGAAAAAAGTAAAGTCCAGGGCTTGCCCAAGGTCACAGGATCAGTCAGTAGCCAGGGCAGAACAAGAACCCCAATTAAGGAAGGATTCCCTTTTGAAGGTCACAGCCATTGTGCCCTACTGCTTCCTGGTTCCGAGACTGAGGAATTTGGTTCCATTGGCCTTACTTCCATGCCCTTTCCCCCCACAGGAGAGCTGGAGTGAGCCGGCCTTAGCAAGTCAAGAGCTAGCTATATTGATGATGTCTAGGAACAGTATTTTGACTGAAGGCTGTAACAGAACCATGAGAAAACTGTGGCCCTGGCCAGGGGCGTGGGTATATCACCATCACCAGGGAATCAGGAAGAAAGCATTTGCCAGCTCACGATTTCTAACATGAGGGAGAGTTCCCTAACAAAGATGAAAATACAAACTCAAAGGACCAGATAAAATGGCAATAACGCTCACTGGGAAACCACAGAGCATGAGTTTAGCCATCGTGATTATGACCTCAGAAGTCTTTACATCAATGCACACAAAAATGTAGGAATGATCACAGATTTTCAGTCCAAGATGGGAACTAGTCTGACAGGTATCAGGAGAATTTGGTGGGTTGAGATTCTCATCTAATGATGAGAGCCAATGAGAAGTTGAATCATTCACACAAATATCTAGCAGAAGGGAAAAGGGAATCACATGAAATGTCTGGAGGGTGTAGTCTTATTTGGAAATCCATAGACCTGAAATCTATTTCTAATCTATGATATAGGTAAGGCACAAGGAGAGAGAAACAAAAATTCTACCAGTGGGAATATGTTTCCAATCAAGAAGTCTATAGCAAACATTATTAAGAGAGACACATATCCCAAGATTGGAGGATGGATTAGAAAAGATCTCCAGTCTCTTTCCATAACACAGGCCTCTTGGCCCCTAAGAAATAGCAGATCTGTTAGAGGAAAAACAGATGTTGGCAAAAATCACAAAAATGAAAATGACAAATGTTAGAAAAAATTCCAACCTAAATCATTGCTGATTTCTCCCATGGCATATACCCAAAATAATCTGTACAAGTGAAGAAAGACTGGACACAGGCAATGTTCAAGTTTTCCAAGTGGGGAGAAGGACAGATTCCAGAAACAATAAACCACTGGCAAGCAATAAAAATCCTACCAGAGCGTTTAGCAGGTGCTTTGCCATTTAGAATGGACAGCAGTGATCCTCATGAGGCATCATGGGTCATTAAGAGCAAGTCATGGCACGATGACTTTATTTCTCAGGGCAAGTGAACTGACAGAGCCAAGAGATTTAAGGATGCAGAAGACTTGGTATTAGCAAAGTGTCTGACATTTTCTCAGGATAACAGACAAAGTAGAAACATGGGCTGGATGTTAGGAAAAAGAGCTAAATTTGTAGCTTGCTGGACTTGCCCAAGGAATGCTGATTGCCATGCTCATGTCCGGTTGGGCCACAGAGCAAAGTTCTCTAGTTGCCTTTGGAGCTTAATCCATTGTTTAGTCTTGGTCAATATTTCTATTAATAACTTGAGTACAAACATAGAAGCGATAGTGTGCTGAAGCTCCTTATGAGAGCTGATTGCTGAGTTTTCAGAAGATTTAGGACATTGACATGTTAGCTTGTAATTGTTCATGGTGGGTATTTCAACTACAGAAATTAGTAAGCACTATAAATCAGGGTCTTTCCTTTCTCCTCGCTGGAAGAACTGGCTGTTAAACATTTACTACCAAACCACTGAATAGAAAACAGGTGGATTACTTAGGACTCGCACCTAAAAATAAGATTGCTGGGTATTTTTTGCTCATTTGCTTAAACAAGTTTCAGGTCACTGTCAAGTCCAGATTAGCTCTCGTTTCAGGCAGAGTTAGGGCTGGACACCTGACGTCCCAAGACTCAGTTTCTCTTCTGCTATTGGTCTCGTCCTTTTCTGCCTTCAACCATGTTGGCTTCATCCAGTAGTAATTCAAGGCTCTTCTTTCTATCAGTATGCCAGCCCCAGTGGAAAAAGAACTCCTCTTTCCCAATACTGTGGGTCTTTGACCCAATCACTTTGGTAAAGGGAAGAGAAGACTCTGATGGTTTAGTCTGGGTTACAGTCTCATCTCTGGGTAGAGAGATAGAGAATGGGGAAGTGTATAATGAAAGGAAAATGGTGATGCAGTTACCAGGAGGAAGGGAGATGGATGGTGGGCATCCAAGGAATATGTGCCAACCAAGGACATTTGCTTCATTGGTGAAAAGGCCGAGAAATTATAATTCAGCTAAAAACGTATAATCACAGGATGACTGAATTAATGGGCCAAGAATGTCAAAGCAGGAAATATAAGAGGTATGCTCCAAGTGTTTAGCCACTCTTGGAGTACTGTATTCAGTTCTTAGCACTGCCCTTTACAAAGGACGTTAAATATTTACTGGAATATCCATGATGAGTTTGTCCTAAAACTATGTATGTAGAAGAATGTATAAAAAATGGTTGAGGAAACCAGAGAATGTTTACTTAGGAGAAACGGAGACCTAGTCGTACACAGGGTAATCAGTCTTCAAATATTTTAAAGTCCTCTTCTAACAGACAGTGTCCTCTGTATGACTGTAGAAGGTAGAGTCAAGGGACCAGGGGCAGATTCAGCTCAACATAGGAAACTACTCTCTAACCAAGGCTGCCCAACAACTGAATGGGTTGACTCTTAAATCAGGGAGCTCTTTGTTACCAGAAAGGTTCAAACAGCATTTGGATGACCCAACTTATGGAAAGGTATAGAATTGGATGTTGCATAGTAGAATGACAGTTTACCTCGAAGTTAGGTTCACAAGTCAGTGGGTAAGGCAAAAATCATCTATGCAAAGTCACCTTGAAAATTACCTGTAAGGCATGGTAATATAGATGATGGGTTGGTGCATCTGATATAGGTATATAAATATACGATGTATTTAATAACTCACAATATAATAGGGATGCCTGGGTGACTCAGTTAAATATCTGACTCTTGATACTTGGGTCATGATCTCCTAGTGACAGAGCCCAAGACTTGGATCAGGCTCTGCACTGACAGCGCGGAGCCTGCTTGTGATTCTCTCTCTCCCTATCTCTCTCTGCCCCGTCCCCAACTCGCACTCTGTCACTTTCAAATAAAAAAGACATAAAAAAAAAAAAGTACAACATAATGAAGAGCACAATTATTTAAACATCAGTATCACAAAACCCTGTAAAAACTGTATGGTGACCAAATAAATCAATTCTCATGTTTCACATCCACTTTGGGGCATGTGGTGATGGAATGGAATAGTGGGGCTGTTGTCAACGGCACGCCACACTTCCCTCCCGCTAAAGCACATTTAGTTGACTCAGTCACTTACATCAAAATTTTAACCAGCATTGGTTCCTGGGAGAATTGAAATCTTGGAATTTCCTAAATAATACAAGTGTCTCTTACTTATAAACACCTAAGTTTATGGTTAGAGATGTCACTGTCTAGATGGTGCTGGTCACCAGTAAGACATGGGATCTGAGGGTTGGGACTTTGAGGTGGCCCAACCTCCAAGGAGGGAAGAGGGATGGAGATCAAGCTATGCCACACGCCCAATGATCCAACCAGTCATGCCCATGGAACGAAACCCCAGTAACAACTCTAGACGTAGAAATGCATGCAACTTCTTGACTGGTGAACATAAGGACGTGTATTGACAGGGTTGTGCTATCAGACGCACAGTGGCCTAGGGACTCCTCAAGTATGGCTGGCATCTGAACAAAGGCAGTCTTGTTGCGGACCATGCCCTTGACCCCATGGAGCCTGACACCAACGATAGGTAATTAGCATCCAAATTGTACACAGGTTAGCGAGAGAGCTACCGAAACTTCCAGAAACACAGAATGTGAAGGCACAGTACCTCTGGTGTTCTAACTCCAGAAACACTACTGTTTCAAAGTAGAGACAAACAGGGGTGCCTCGATGGCTCAGTCGGTTGAGCGTCCGACTTCAGCTCAGGTCATGATCTCACAGTTCGTGGGTTCGAATCCCACATCAGGCTCTGCGCTGCCAGCTTAGAGCCTGAGCCTGCTTCAGCTTCTGTGTCTCCCTCTCTCTCTGTCCCTCCGCTTCTCGTGATCTCTGTCTCTCAAAAATAAATAAATATTTTAAAAATTAAAAAAAAAAAAACAAAAGAAACTAGAGACAAAATTAACATTTTGACTTTTACCCATATAAGAGCCTTTCCCCATAGAAAGGCCATTAGGGAATTATCTTCTTCTCACTTTAGGAACTTTACATTCAAAAGATGCAAGAAAACAGTCATCTGGGAGTCTTATGCTCATGCAATGTCGTGTTACCATAAACCAGCGATGGCCCAGTGACAGAGTCATCTACAGGAAGGTCTGGCCAGTTAGAGAAAGAAGGCAGAGCCCTTTCTTAAAAAAAAATTTATATATTATACTACACACACACACACACACATATATGGTTTATTTTGAGAGTGAGAGAAAAAGCATGGGGGGGGGTCAGAGAGAGGGAGTCACAGAATCAAAGGCAGGTTCCAGGCTCTGAGCTGAACACGGGGCTCGAACCCACAAACCATGAGATCATGACCAGAGTCAGACACTTAACCGACCGAGCCACTGAGGCGCCCCGAGCCCCTCTTTCGAAATCACATTAAGACCTGAGAGACACTGACCCTACAAGAACAAGACAGGTATATTGATGGCCCAATGGCTTCAAGGTTGGCAAGGTCATGCTTTTCCCTTTTTATTTCAGAGAAAGGTCCATCACAAACACCGACAGCCAATTTCAGACATTGAAGGTGAGGGGGAGGTCCCTTCCAGGCTCTCTCAAGGCCACAAGGACAAGGCGTGATTTTCCTGGTCCCTCCAATCAGAGGCTAACAGGCAGCATGTGTCCCAAACACAAGGTCTAACCCAACCCCTCAGGACGCTGAGAGCTCCTGCCTGCACACCTGCCCCTCAAGGGTCAAGGGCATGGTGACAGGGCTGTGGTCTCATCCAAGCCGAAGGAAGGACTTCCTGGGGGGAAGGGGCTCCTCAGGAGATGGAGACCAGCTCCCTCTGACCGGCATGGTGTAGGCCGAGGGTCACAGCCGCTTCACGAGGACAAGCGGACAAGGAGACGTGCACACGTGATGGGGGTAAGGACACTGATCCTTCGCAGCTCGGGCAGTTTCCGGTGCTCAGACTGTTAGCACAAGGTGACACCAGGGAGCATCACCCCACATAAGGAAACCCTCCGGCTGGGGCCTCACCACCACCTTCTCCACAGTCAAACCTTCTCCAATTCTCCTGCGCGATGTTATTTAGGGCAGGTAAGGGAGATTTTGGAATTACTTCAATGCCATTCAAATTCATTATCTAATGCTAATTAAAGTGATTTGTTTCCCGTCACCAAGGAAAATCTTGTTAGGGAAACTGACGAACTGCAGTAAACTCTGTCACTGAGCGGGGAGCAGATGCGGGTTATAGCTCCCCATGTCCCAGGTCACTGCCAATTACAGAGGGCAGAAGTCATCAGGCAGTGTCCCCGGCCTCTGGCAGGTTCCGAGGGCCAGCCAGGCATCTGAGGAGTGCTCCGTGAGACAGGAGACCTGCCTGAGGCCCTCGGTGTCACTCTGGGGCAGTGATTTCACCTCTCTTTGATTTCTATCAGTGGTTTGCAGCACGGCAATCACCAAGCGAACTTTTCAACAATCACATACCCAGGCGCCCCCCTCCCCCCGCACCTCAGTGCTTTCAGAATTCAGGGAGACAGGGTCCAGGCATCAGGATGGTTAAGCTCCTCGGGTGATCTCAGTGCACAACTAAAACTGTCGCTGCCTCTGACCGTCTCTAAGGACCCCCTGCAGCCCTGTGCCTGGGTCTCCCCCCACTTCCAGAATATCTGAGTGACAGGAATCACTGGCTTCGCTCACCGTGCTCCAGCAGGCACTGGTTGTAATCAACCAGACTCAACTGAATTCCACAAGTTATCAGTGAGGAAGGAGGCTGTTAATCATGGCTCAGGTCTTAAAGTTGTTTCTGTACATGCCAAGCACATCCTAGGTTCTCGGGCCTCCTGTCAAGAATGGTACACAAGCCGAAAATTCTATTTGCAATTCATCCCATCTCTGCTCTTCACTTTGAGTAGCATTTTCATCATTTGCTGCTCTAACTTAGAGCACGGAGAGTTCGTTACTCTAGTTAAATAATTAGACACCCCCGAAACAGTAGTAGTTTCAACAACCAAGAGTTTATTTCGCTAACATATAAAATCCTGGCTTTCAAAACACAACCCCAGGAATAGCAGGATCCCAATCACCCGGAAACTTGTTAAAAATGCAGACGTTTAAGAGACCAAACCATAGCTTCTGATTCTGAAAATTGGGGAATGGAGCCCAGATATCCATTTTAACAAGTCCTATAGGTGACCTGGGAACCCTGCCTTCATCAAAGAATCTGAGCGTTAGCAGGCCAAGGCTGGAAGAGCCACTCTCTGAGCTTGTCAGGGACCCGGGCGCTCTTCTGCTCACCACTTTTTCACCCCAAGGGTAAGAACCTTGCCCACATGACCCAACAGGGCTGCTGGAGTTCCAGACATCACTTCTAAGTCTGAAGGAGCAGGACGGAGAAAAGACCAGAGATGGACACTCACCATAAACAGGACTTCCTCTCACTGGCAAAAAACCAAAAACCAAAAAACCAAGAAAACCTTTTCTGTCACGAAGCTGAGAAATACCATCTTTGAGATGGACACAGATCATCCATCCAACACTTGGGGTTCTGTTTCTGAGGTATTGAGTCAACTCATTGTTTCTGCCTTGGTTACACACTCAACAGTGATCCTAAGGAAAACCCAAACTCCGAGTGCTCCCCGTGTGCCCAGGCTCTGCATTAGGAGGATCTATCCTAGGACACCATCTTGTTTAACAATCATGGTTCTGTGAGGCATTGCTATTGTTCTTTGTAGATGCGGTAACTGGGATTTGAAGGGGGTGTCCCTGCACCGGATGTCACAGAAGCGGTGGAGAGTTCAACCAGGCAGTTCACCTGCAGAGGGTTTGTCCTCAGCCCCAAGGCCGTGTGGCTCCGGTACGCGTGTTGGAGGAGAGTAGGCCCTTCTGCCCTCTCCGCTCATCAGCAGGGACAAGCTGGCACTGGGGTTGCCATCACCCAGTGAGGCTGAACGTGCGGGACAGCCCTCCCCCCACTCCCAAAGGCTGCTTTGTTCTTTTTGAGACTGAGGTGGCTCAGTTGATTGAACGTCCGATCTCACAGTTGATGAGTTCAAGCCCTGAGGTGGGCTCTGTGCTGACAGCTCAGAGCCTGGAGCCTGCTTCAGATCCCTCTCTCTCTGCCCCTCCCCTGCTCACACTCTCTCTCTCAAAAATAAACTTTAAAACGTTTTAATGGGGAAAATAAAAGCAGCTCAGGCCTAATGAGAAGGAGGATGCAGGCTTTGCGGGGCCGGAGGCCTCTCAAGTGTGGGATTTCCCGAGACTGAATACTGAGGCAACAGGCTAGGGACGTCCAAGGATCTGGTACTTAAGCCTCAATGGCTTCATAAGCCATCGGCTTCCAGCCTAACGCTTCCCCTCTGGCACCACTGGATGACACATGGCCGGGGGGTGGCCAGCAGGCCGTGACCAACTATTTCACCTAGAAGGGACGCTGGAAAGGACAGTGACCAATTGTTTTCTAAGTCATTGTTTTAGCTGCTGAGCCTGGTGCAAAGCAGGTGCTCCAAACCTGAACTCGTGACACAGACCTGAGTGCTGCCTGGAGTCCGGGAGGGTGACCAGCAAGCCCACCGGCTCCGGCCCGCCCACCGCATTCCAGCCCCCATGGCGGTGCCGGGCACCCAGGCTTTTTCTTCCAGGTTTATTTTTCAGAGAGATAGAGACACACAGAGACAGAGTGAGAGACATAGACACCGAGCAAGACACACACAGAGTGACACAGAGCAACCCAGAGATACAGAGCAACCCAGAGACACACACAAAACAAGACACACACCGAGAGACATAGAGAAACACAGAGTGACCCAGAGACATAAAGAGACACAGAAACACACACACAGAGACATGCAGAGACACACACAGGGACGCACACACACCGAGCGAGTGACACACACATGCACACACAATGAGCAACACAGAGAGACACACACACAGACAGCAACCCACAGACACAAACACAGAGACACAGAGAGACACAGATGGAGACCCAGAGACACACAGGAAGAGACACATGCAGAGACAGAGACACACACAGTGAGAGCAATGCAGGGCCACCCTTACACACAGACCACACACACACACACACACACAGATTTTCCAAGCCCCTCTTCTTACGGGGGACAGAGTTCAGATCCAGAGCTCAGCTCAGGTCACACAACCTGGCTGTTGACAAGGTGGGAACTCGACCTCATCCCTGCCCATAAGATTTTTTCCTTCTCCCACAGTCATTCTTCCATTCCTAGGCCACCCCTTGAGAACCGTGCCCCGGCCCCGGCCCCGCCCCCGCACCTCCTCCCAAGTGCAGGATTTGTTGTACCACATGATCCATGCACAAGGTCAGCTTCGAAGGGGACTCAGAGCGCCCCTCCACCCCGGCAGTCCTGGAGTGGGGGCTGGGTACCTCTGCTCAAGTCCAGGGAGGCTGTTCCCCCAAACTGCTTGGCCTTTCATCCCCCGGCACACCGAGGCGAAGGCAAGAGGCAGAAAAAGGCCTTCGTGGGCGTTTTCACCAGTCGAGGGAAAGAGGAGCAGGAGCCCTGGGGCCCCAGGACAGCAAAGGCACTCATGAACTGAGCACCGACAGAGGCCATCAGAACACCATGAAGAAACAAAAGACTTAAAGATTTAGTGCATGTCTTTACATTACATAGTACTCTGCACCTGCTGGGATTTCAAGTCTTTCTGACGGCGCTTCGGGTCTGGGCAGAACTTCCAGAAACTTCTCTTGACGGTCAACTTGAAGCGGCTCGTTCCCATTCAAGGGCTGCTGTACATCTGGCCCACTTGGGTCTCGCGCTAACAACCTGCCCGTCGAGTGGCCTGCTTTTCCTTCCACCACTTTCCTGGGTTCATATCCTTCTCGAGGGAGTTTTATGTGGGGATGACTGGCCAGCTTAGGTCTTCCCATCAGAAAGCAGAAACAGCCTCCTTTTCTCAATGATTAAATCTCCCTTACAAATCTCAGGCCGGGGGCACCCAAGTGGCTCCGGCAGTCAAGTGGGGGACTGCTCAGGTCATCATCTCACGGTGTGCTGACAGCCCACAGCCTGACTGGGGTTCTCTCGCTCTGTCCCTCCCCCACTTGCACTGGGCTCTCTCTCAAAATAAACTTAAAAAAAAAAATCTCAAGCTGGTTAGAAATCTTTTTAGTATTCCATAACTTCAATTGTAAGTCTCTAAAGCGTTCTTTAAAACAAATTACATTTTTTTTATTATTTAAAAAATTTTTTTAAATATTTTTTTATTTATTTTTGATACAGAGACAGCATGAGAGGGGGAGGGGCAGAGAGAGAAGGAGACACAGAACAGAAGCAGGCTCCAGGCTCTGAGCTGTCAGCACAGAGCCCGACGCAGGGCTCGAACCCATGAACGTGAGATCTGACCTGAGCCAACGTCGGAGGCTTAACCAACTGAGTCACCCGGGCGCCCCACAAATTACATTTTAAAATGCAATCTGAGGGGCGCCCAGGTGGCTCAGTCGGTTGAGCATCCGGCTTCAGCTCAGGTCATGATCTCATGGTTCGTGGGTTCGAGCCCTGTGTTGGGCTCTGTGCTGACAGCTCAGAGCCTGGAGCCTGCTTCGAACTGTGTCTCCCTCTCTCTCTGACCCTCCCCTGCTCACGCTGTCTCTCTCTCTCTCTCTCTCTCTCTCTCTCTCTCTCTCTCTCAAAAATCAATTTAAAAATTAAAAAAAAATAAAAATAAAAATAAAACGCAGTCTGAGGGGCGCCCGGGTGGTCCCGTCATCGGTTGAGCGTCTGACTTGGGCTCAGGTCCTGATCTCACTGTTCCGAGTTCCAGCCCCACATCAGGCTCCGTGCTGTCAGCACAGAAGCCGGCTTCAGATCCTCTGTTCCCCCCTCCCCAGCCCCTCCCCGAGCTCTTGCACATGCGCGGTCTCTCAAAAATACATAAATTTTTAAAAGTGTTAAAAAAAATGTAAAACATGCAATCTGAATGTAACAGTTTTCTACAGACTGGTCATGCCGTAACCGCAAGGGACAAGATTTAAGTGGACATGCAGGGATCTCGGCCTTTCTCAAGTTTCCCGTACTGCCACTTTGCTTTCACAAAAGGCTTACACTGGTACCTGTTTTTGCTAACTGAAAGAAATACAAAAGGGATTTTTGCTTTTAGGGGAAAAGGCAGGGCGGAGAGTGACAGCGCTCAGGGTCTGTTTCGTGCTGAGCCTCTGGGGAGGCAGTGAGCACCCAGCAGTGGGCAGGGGCCCAGCAAGCTCTGTCCCGGGAGCTGCACCCCGCCTTGCTCAGGGGCAGGCCGCCCGAGTATTCAACAGTGTCCGTGACCATGTGTGCTGCATCTCCATTTACTTCGTGCACCCATTAGCAAGATAAGCCCTAAGGTAAGAGAAAAGCCTCAGAGAGGTTATTTTGGGGGATCTGGGAACACTCAAAACAACTTCTGTATGGATTAATGGTAATTGCTTTCTCCACTTGATCCCACTTTGCTTCCAAAGCATTCACAGGATCGCATTACTTCAGAGTGGGGAAACCTATGGTTCGCTTCTCTCATTTGGAAATGGGCATTAACGGATGCCTACCTTCTAAAAAGAGTGATCCATCTCCTAGGGGTTTTTTTGCCCTGAAAGGTTGCAGAAAAACAGCAGATTACATCTGAGGTGCAATGCAGAAATGAGAACCTGGAGTCTAATGTCTGAAGTACTTTCAGAAACAAGAAAAGCATGGGTCCCCTACAAACATGGAGTGCATTGAAGAAGGAGGCAAAAGGCAGGATGGTCAAGCTACGGAACCTGGGGAGCAGCAGGTGCAGGACTTTCTGCCCCTCCCCAGAAGCAGGTCCCCCAAGACCGCACGAGAGAGGCTCGCTGCCTCCACCCGCAGGGAAAGGAGCAGCTCATCTCCCGAGCGGAGGGACGCCGAGAGAACTCCTCCGGGCAGGACCTGCCGGTTCCCCCACGTGACTAAGCTCCAAGCCTTTCTGTTCCGTCACATCTTCCCAGGACTTTCCTCTCCGTCAAACCCAGCATAAAAACGCGCAGGTCTACGGCTGCTTTGGGTCTTCATGTCCCTATCAAGGCTCCCATGTCGTGCAGACCATTTGTGGCTTTTCGCCTGCTAAGCACTCTGTCTTTTGCTACCAGAGTTCCAGCTTAGAAGCATAGCTTAGAAAAACTCAGAAGGACGCAGAAAAAATGATTTTTTCCGCCTCTAACGCGCATGTACACATACACACACACACACACACACACACAGATATGCAACGAGAGACCATTAGAATAGGATTGCAAAGTTACATCAACACGATCAAGGCAGTAAAAGTCGTTTCTGAAGTTGTCCCCACTTCGGATCTAAATTATTTGTGGCACACTGATTTTGACATTTTAAGACCCACCTTTCCAGAACCTGAGCTCTAATTAATAGTATGTCAAACAAAATTACAGCCCCCCTCCACCCCCAGAAAAGTAAAAAAAATCTTGTGGCTTTGTAGATAATGCTCTAGTGGGTCTTTAAACGTGGCAAATCTTTGTGTCCTATTTCTGGGCTTTTGGTCATTTTACCTAGCGCAGTTTTTTGGCGAACGGCAGCCCTGGGACTCGGTAGCAAACAAGGCAAAAGCAGTATCTTCGCGGGGGAATCATAAACACCTACAGGCTCCATTTACGTGCAAGTCTCACGGGCTTCGGACCCCCACCCTGGTATTTTCAGATACCATCTTTATTCTCACACGTAAGCAAACAAAGGTTCACAAAGACTGTGATTTATTTACTTACGGTCTTGGTCGGAGCCTGGGCACAGCCTCAAAGCCAGATCTTCCGCCAACACCAAGCTCCTTTCTCTGAGACACTGCCCTCACCCAGCAGCCCCGCACAAGTGTAGGGAATCTTGCTTTTAAAGTCTCTGTAAATTGAGGGAATAGGAGGCAGGTGGCCTGTGTTGTAGAGGAGAAACTGAGGAGTGAGATCACCTGCCGAACAAAGGCAGAGCCCTTACAGGGCCACGTGCGGAAGAGAACCCCCGGGAGTCAGCCACGCCGTCTCTGGGCCGGACCCATACTCCATCCCTGAAGGTCAAGGCTCCTGCACAAACTGAAATCCCACGTCTATGCTCTACCCAGGCCTACCTCAGGCAAAGAGTCCTTTCCCACCTGTCTAGCTCTTCCCCCTACTGGAGCCGGCAGGCTGATAGACTCAGAAGGTGTGGGTCACTGGCCACAGCTAACGGTGCCTTTCCCATCAAGGTCATTTGCATTTTAAAAGGAGCTGAGATGAGCTCGGTGTTTTCCCCCTCAGCCTACCCTGTGGGTAGAATAGATTCACTAAGGGGCCTGCAAACCAGTTACCAATACAATGACTTACACCTTTGACTACTTTTCCTAAGGGACAAAGCTGATGTTTTAAATTGTAAAATACAGGCCTGAAAGTGGTAATGAATTCATGGAAGTTTCTCGGTGCTTTCTTAGCCAATATATGCTCAAAAGAACAAGTATGTTTTGCAGTTTAGGGCAAGGATTGCTGAAATTTTTGTTTATAAAAAAATCTTTTAAAATGTTTGAGACGGAGAGAAAGAGAGACAACATGGGAGTGGGGAGGGGCAGAGAGAGAGGGAGACACAGAATCTGGAGCAGGCTCCAGGCTCAGAGCTGTCAGCACAGAACCCGACGCGGGGCTCGAACCCACGAACTGTGAGATCATGAGCTGAGCTGAAGTCGGACGCTTAACTGATTGAGCCACCCAGGCGCCCCATGAAATGTTTGATGTTGACGGAACTTTCCAGAGCTGTCACAGGGGCGTTTCTGGCCACTCCCAAATGCCGTGATCCTAGCTGCCCACGTGGAAGACTGGCCCTGAGGGAGCCCCAAGCGGTCAGGCCCCGCATAAGGGAGATCATTTCCGGGACGTATCCACTGGTTTCAAGCGTGTGGATTTAAACATCTGACCTACTTCCCCCTCCCCCAGCCTGGTAACCACTATTTTACGCTTTGTTTTTACAAGTTGGGCCTTTTTAGATTTTACGAGTAAGTGGCAGCCTAACAGTATTTTTCTTTGCTGTCTGACCTCTCTCATTTGGCACGAATGCCTCCAAGACCCACGCATGTTGTTGCAAATGGCAGGAGGTTCCTCCTTCTCGGGGCTGAACACCGCTCCAGCACGTGTGTTCATACATACACCTGCCAGATTCCCCTTACACACTCTTCCGCTGATGGACCCTTGGTTGGTGTCGGTCTTGGCTACTGTAAAGAATCCTGCAATGAACGAAAATACGGTATGGTGGTTATGGGCAGCAATCCCGTGTCACAAACATCAACCTTACACAGAGACTAGACCTTGGTATTTCTCATCACAAAAGATAGGAATCGTGTGACTGATGGAGGTGTTACTAACGCTACAAAGGCACTCACACTGTAATGTATCGATTTATCAGTGTGTTTACACCTTAAACTTACAGAATGCTACATGTCAGATCTCAAGTTAAGATTTTCTTAAAAAAACGTTTTAAGGCAAAAAAAAAAAACAAACCCACATATGTAAGTTCATGTACTCCCTACAGTGACAAGGACAGGTGCATGATGTTTTTACAGAGGAGGAGCCTAAAGCAGAGACGCTATGGAACTTTTCCAAGGAGCCAGGCTTCAGATCACGGTGGGGCCTCGGGCGGGTGCTCGCAGCCACTGTGCTGTACCGCCTCTAACTTCACTGGATTTTCCTTTTCCAAAGGGATGTATTTTGTGTGCAAATCTATGGAAGACACCTTACCCTAACCCTGTTCACCTCTAGGAGTCCAGCAATAAACAAAGCTGTGAAGGGAGTGAAACGCTACGACGGAAGAGCAAAGCAGGCTGATAGAGAGAGGAACACTGTATTTTCCCGTCTGTAAACGGCCTTGACTCTCAGACCCGTTACTTTGTGTCACTAAGAAACACAGCTGTTAAAAAAGACCAGGCCAAGATGCCATCAACTCTAAGATGCATCCTCTAAGAATTGTTAGACTATGAAAACAAAGATGGGCACTCTTTAATGCTTATTTTTGAGAAAGAGAGAGAGAGAGAGAGAGAGCGAGTGAGCAGGGGAGGGGCAGAGAGAGAGGGAGACCAGAATTGGAAGCAGGCTCCATGGTTTTAAGCTGTCCACACAAAGCCCTATGCGGGGCTTGAACCCACGAACCAACTGTGAGATCATGACCTGAGCTGCAGTTGGACATTTAACTGACTGGGCCACCCAGGTGCCCCCAAAAGATGTGTGTTTTCAGCACTGATGAAATAGAGTAAGACCCGGGCAGGCAGCTCCGGGCGGCAAAGGAGCTTGAGACCCAGCGGAGGGCACAGAAGCTTCCACAGCCTCTCCCGCGAAGGCCCGATATGCTCCGCGTCCTGGCTTCCCTCCCACACCAGCATCTAACCAGATGCTCGTTCAGAAGGGTATCAACGCCCACTAACTAATCACCGTGGCCAAGGGAAAGGTGGTGTGATTTGCGACACCTGGTGGAGGCGGGTCACGGTGGGTCACCCTCCCAAAGAGGGTGACTGTGCAAGGTGGGAGGGGAAGCCTAAGTCGGCCGGGTTACTAACACAAGCGGACACAGCAGCTCTGTATCTGGAACTAGACTTACGTATTAAGCAATAGAGATGGAGCAGAAAAGTTGATTTGGCAAGAGAAATGAACCCCGACTTGTCCTTTCCCCCCATGTGGCTTTCTCGCTGTCACCCCCTCACACACACACACACACACACACACACACACATCTTTAACAAGCATGGTCTTTCTCGGGGTGTCTGGGTGGCTCAGTCCGTTAAGAGTCTGACTCTGAATTTTTGGCTCAGGTCATAATCTCCCGGTTCGCGAGTTGGAACTCTGCATTGGGCTCTGTGCTGACAGCATGGAGCCTGCTTGGGATTCTCTATCTCCCTCTCTCTGCCCCTCCCCTGCTTGTGTTCTCTCTCTCACGCTCTCAAAAAAAAAATCATGGTCTTTCTTCCACTGCAAACGGCTGAATGTAACAAGTGAAGCACATGTCTTTACTGGTAGGTTTATCAATAAAATTATGAGTTCTGAATGCAGGAGGACGTCTCTCTAAAAGGAAAGTCTGTTTTCAAACATCTGGAAGTCATTTAAAATATCTGAATTATTCATCATGCTTAATTACAGTCCTCAAGAGCACAGTCAGATGATTCTCATAACCTTACCGCATTCCCATCAGCCTCCATTCAAGTGGTCATCACAACGGGCACAGCTAAGCGCTAATTATTTTCCCTCAAGATATAATGAACTCCCCTCAGAACGAGAGCACCGACCAAAATTCCTCATTACCACGTTTGCAGCTTTGTCCACTTAGTGTCAGCAGCGGCACGAACCCACGCTTAAAAATGGATAACATGTTTTGGTAAAGAATTCCAAACATGATTCGTGTATAGGGAAGGGAGCCGACACGGCAGCGTGTCCTGCAACGTGCTCTCTGGGGCACAAACGTGTCACGGCAGGCGCGTTTGCACACTTCGGAACGCACAACAGAGAAGCCGTTTAGTCACTGTGCCTGAAAGTCGTGGGGCCCAAATAGCCTGCTGGGTCGCCTGCGTGAGAAGCTTCACCGAAGACTTAAGAAGTCGCCAGGGACCAGGCTAGGGACTCGGGTCTCTGTGGTGGTGATGGTTTTAGATTTAAGTAAGAAAAGATGGGGGCGCCTGGGTGGCTCAGTTCTCCCCATGGCAGAAACACGTCAGCAGTGAGAGGGTCTCCATGCCGGGGAGAGGCCTGGGATGGGAAACAGGGGGACGGCTTCAACTGGCTCACCACACTCCAAACCCGGTGGAAGGCCGACAGCTCACTGTCTGGACTTGCACTGGTTCAGTTCCACCTGGCCAGGTCCCTGGGGACAAGACAGTACGAGGGAGAGGCCCTGTCCGTTCTGTAAGCCTCTGGGTTAACTCAGATCCGCACACTGGGTGTTAAGCAACCAGAACACCAGCAGGCGGGCGGATTTCTCTCCGGAGGCAGCGACGGGCCCAGATGAAAGGTCTGAAATCTGGGGGACTTCGGTGAGACAGCAGCCCCCGGTGCAATAAACCCTCAACAGCAGAGGACAGGCTAGGTCTGCCCGTTTCTTATCCGTTTTCAGGGTCTTAAATATACAGGGAGCCAAGCCTCAAACGTAAAGAGACCAAAGTAAACCAAAGAGCAGATAATAGAAAAGACAGCAAAGGAAAACAAGACAAAGCAAAATAAACATAAAATAGAACATCCCGAGATGTAAGACGGAGTTCATCCAAAGCACAAAAAAAGGACCCTTCAGTGGAAAAAGGCTGGAAGAAGGAGGAGAGGAAATAGGTCTCTCATTTCTGGGCAAAACAAAAAGCCAAAGAAATAAAGAAAACGAGAGGATCAAACCTGCATTCAAAATGGTAGTTAACAGAAGTTCCAAAGAATAAAGAAAATAGGCAAAAGAGACAGAGACAGAGAGAAAACGATACAAGTCCCAAAAGGAAGAACTGAAATTTTCTAAAACATTTCCACGTGACCAGTGGGAAGCACGGAAAACAGACACACCTCATATACCAATGCACAATTTCCTGCAAGAGAAGACGCCTGGTGATTTAAAAAAATGTCCTGTAACCTTCTGGAGTAGCACTGCCCCTGCAGAAGGCCACACGTAAAAAAGACAGGGAACAAGGATGACATTAAGGTTTCCATAGCAACCCTAAATCAAAAAAATGTTGACCAATGTCCTTAAAATTCTGAGGGGAGATTAATTTCAAACCAGAATTCTATACCCAGCTAAACTAGGTACCCAGGTGTGGAAGGGTATGGAATGAAGCCGTTCTCTCAGCTGCATTCTTTCATAAGAAGTCACTAGAGCTTATGCCCCATTCCAGAGGGAGGTAAGCAAGAAAACAATGCATGGGATCCTGGAAATGGGCTTTCCGTAGGAACAGGCACCACGGGGAAAGGCATGGACACCTGAATAGCCTTACCAGGCTGAAGAAAGGAGGAAAATGGTTCCTGCTAGAGAAGTTGAAGCAATTCTGCTAAAAAGCTCCGGGAAAATTAGGAAGAATGTAGAAAAATAAGCAAACGAACATGATTGAAGCAGAGAATAACACCAGGAAAGATGAACCGGTACAGGCAACGTAAGGATGGTCCACGGCTGGCTTTGGTGATTAACCGCGGGAGCCCTGAACACGGGCTTCTCTTTTTTTTTTAATTTTTTAAAATGTTTTATTTCTTTTTGATACAGACAGAGACAGAGCATGAAAGGGGGAGGGGCAGAGAGAGAAGGAGACACAGAACCGGAAGCAGGCTCCAGGCTCTGAGCTAACTTCTACAGAAAGATGGAGAGACGATGGGGACCAGGGGTGGTGACAAGTCTCCATCCGCAACGCCTCCAACTAAGAGAGGAAAGGGAACAGATAAAACCTCAACAGAAACCCCCATCAGCTTTTAAGAACAAAGCGGAGCTGAAAAGAAGGGGAAGTGCTCCTTTCCCAGCAGGGCAAAGCAGGGGTGCGGAGGGCGGGCAGAGGAACACTGGCTGCGGTGGCCCCTCTCAACTCTATAGTTTTAAAACGAGGTCTGTTTAGTCTCGTACACGAAACAAATAGTAGGTGTTCTCCTCCTCTTGGTGAACACGCCCTTTGTCTGGAAAACACAAGTCCCCAACGTGTTCCTCAAGCTCTGCTGTTGGCCCCTCTGCACCCACCTCCTCACCTCAACCCCCTGCCGCCCTGAGCCCCGGCGGGGGCTGCAGGCAGATGGGCTCCTCTGCTCCGGGCCACGCCCCCCGTCCCCGGGTGTCACAGGCGGGGAGTCCGCCAAGCCTTCCGCGTTGTTGCTGAACGCCAAGCGTGGTTGTAAAATTCAAACATCCCACCTGCACTCCAACTTAAATTTCTGCACTGCTAACACATTTGCAACTCCTTCCTTCTAACTTGAACTCTGCCAAGTCTTCAACTACTCAAGCGAAGTCCTAAGGAAGAAAGTCTGATGACAAGGAGCTACTTACTGGGAAGGCCAGGCTCCCAAGAGAGGGAGACTTTCCTGGTGACCCTGACCTTCACATGGCCACCACTGTGACCCCTTCGTTCCTGTAGCACATGTGCCCTCAGGAGCCTGACCCTACCCGAGGGCAGGTCCGACAAAAACCTAGCCTGGCCCCAACCCCCAAAGCAGCAGGGAAGGCAGCTGCTCTGCCTCAGGCCATCCTCCCCCCAAAGGCTTCCTGAAGTTTCTGCAAAACGATTCATTTTCTCCTCATTGCTCGCAACAGACTTCCTCTGCCCTGCCTTCCTTCAAGGTCCTCAAGTCCCACCTCCTCCGTGAAGCCCTCTCAGACTACTGCTCAAGAAGACGTCTTCTCCGTTGAATCAACTCAGGCTTCTCCTTTGAATGTATCTGGTTGGCGCCGCTGCACAGGATAGTTAAACCTTTCATGATACGGCCTCACATCTGATTTGTTCAGCACTCAATAAGACAGAAGACTTGGCTGGGATTTAAAAAATTTTTTAAAAAGACCATTTTTAGAAACTGTTTTATAAATAGACTCGTATACAAAGAAGAAACACATCCACACGGCCCCCAGATTCCCAGGACGCTGGACCCTGGCCCTTCTTTCCCACTCCGGGAAAAGAGAACAGGAAAAATGATTTCACGTTGTTCTTAACTGTTGCCACTACGCAGCCAGTTTCTCAAGCAGTGTTTCAATTCCTTTGCTGGTATTTTTGTTTTTCTCCAATGTGGGAATCAGGCTTTTCAGTCCAGCCTTGACTTTGTTTGCAACTTCCTGGTCAGAGCTCTGGAGAAGGCTGAGGAGAAAAGACAATAATTAACCAACAAATTACATTTCACAAAACCCCTAATCGTCTGCTAATACTATCTCCACCCACGGTCGGTTGAAAAAAATTCACTGATTGGTGAGACAAGTCTGATAATGGTAAATACTTCTTTTAACCTCACCAGATGATGATGGGGGCTGGGGGCCTGAAACCACATAAATAGAAAACGTTTTATAATCTTGCTGGCAGATCGCGCGGCACTCCGTTCTGCACAGAACCGGTCCATGTTCACGGATTATCTCAGGACTAACACTGGGTTGTAAATGTGTCCAGTGAGTGTACCCCATCCCCCCTTCCCTACCCAGATGAAACTCCAGAACAGAAACTGTGTGCTCTATCTCTCCATGCCACAGTACCGCAGGGCACAGCACATGACCAAGAACGCTCCCTGAGTGACCGTGTTAGCCCTCGGGAAAGGGGGCCCACGGAGGAAAGGTGGAGGACCCGAAAGGAAAGCCGCTAACAGCCTTTTGACTAAATTCTGTAGCTAAAGCACCTGAAGGGGCGAGGAGCTTAATGGCCTAGGTCTGAAATCTGCCTCGGCCACTCAGTCACCGTGGCAGCCAAGCGCGTGCTCTTTAAAATCTCTAAGACTCTCTCCTGACCTATAAATGGGATTGACAACACAAGCCACCTCCTGCCGGAGAGACTTCTCGGGGCTCCAACGATCTCATACCCGAGGCCCCGAGCCAGGGCAGGTGCTCCGCAGGGAGAACTTCATAAACATGAGCCACTAAAACAGACACCCCAGTCAGCTCGGCTTCCGTGCCACCCCCACCAGGGGACCGAGTCCTGGAGGCTGGTAATGAGCCCCTCCGCGCCCCCTTTCTCTTATATGGGGCGGGGCACCTCCCCTCCCCCCGCCAGCAACACCAGGGCTGAGTTTCCTGCTCCCCCCTTCTTCATGACCACATGTAATGCTGACCTCAGAAGCACATCCTAGAAACAAATCCCTCGGCATTTCCCTAAGTCCCCAGTCCTGACCATGTCCAGCGGGTCCATAAAGGGAGGTGAGTCAGCAGCACCACGCAGCACTCTGCTGTCAGCAGGGGACACGGCACAGCCTGAACCTGCAAAGCTGCACAGTAAAGAGCCCTGGTAACAGGTGTGTGACACACCGGGTAGTTTCTGGCTAAGCATGCACTCGCATGATGCACGGATGTAACAGAAGTACTGACTGAACACACGCCCTGGACACAAGGCTAAGAATCTTACACACACCATCTCATACGGTTTGCATGACAACCTATGATTATTACTAACCCAACTGTACAACCAAGAAAACGAAGGTTCAGAGAAGCTGAGTGATCCGCCCAAGACTAGATCCACAGTGAACTGGGACTGGAACCCAGGCGGTGGGTCTACAGCCCGTGATGATCTAAATGCTAGAGAGTTCTGCTTCCCTGAGTCGTTTTTCAGAAACATACAAGACTAATACTCTTTCTTCACCCAGGATGCTTTTTCACTTATTGTAAAAAAAGGTGTACGGGGGGGGGGGGGGAATCCCGCACAAGTCTGAAGTAAAATACACAAGCAGAGAATTTCACCAAACAAGGCAAGCACATGTCAGTGCGCTAAAACCACTCGAACTGATTACTGTATTAATTACTAGGTTATCTGTAGTTCAGCTTCCCTTCAGAACCTCAAACGTTTTACGTGCTAGTGTTCTTCCTTCTAATGTCTAAAGTCCGCCCAAGTGGAGCTTTGATGGATGAGAACTCTTTACAAATTAATTTCATGGCAGGGTGGAAATTCTTAGTTAATTGAGTGTTAATGAAAGAATATGTCAGTAGGTGTTAACACGCCAAACGTCTGGTAAAGAAACTCATATTTAAAAAGTTCAGGTTTCAGCTAATGGGTTCTGGCCGTTCAACTGCGACCAGAAAAGGAACCAAGTTTTACGAGAAATGAACGCGCGATCAGCACCACCCATCCATCTGGAGATCCTGATCCACCTGACTTAACGCACGTCTGCATGGACCGTGTTGAGGGGTGTATGTGTGCCCACATCAACGTGCAGACCCAAGAAGTTCTTTTACAAAAACTACAGATAAAGGTGCACTGCGTGCTGCATGTGAGATACTGTGGGAAATTCAAACAAGACTGGCACCCCCTCGTCCAAACCTCCGTACCGCAGCAGAGGGAAAAATCGGCCGCGATTGCTTCCCAGCAACCACCAAATCTATCTTAAATGAATGCTGTTAATAGAAGGGCTTCACATCCAGGAACAAAATTTATGTAAGTTTCAATGACCTGTGAATTATAAACTCAAAGTAATTGTCTGGAGAAAAACAGACAAGTTGAGCACATGCCTCAATTCACAAATCATCAGTATTCTGCTGTTTTAATTAGAAATAAACAATTAGCATTGCAGACTTCAGTGGCAAATGCTCCCAGAATCCCTTTAAGAATACTTGAAAATAATGAAAGATAAACGACATGTGAAGTCAGTCGTGATTTTAAAAAGAAACTTTGTCAGTTTTCATAGGGAGAAGACTCACTCATTAAAAAGAATGCAATTACAATTTTGGTCAAAACCATAAATGTGGTGAAACAATCAAATGATACAAGCAGTGTAGAACCTCTTATTTATATGTGGAATCTAATTTAAAACAAAAACAAAAACAAACACCAAACCAAACCAGGCTCATAAACACAGAGAGCAGATCAGTGGCTGTCAGAGCGGGAAGGGTGTATGGGGGGGGGGGGGTGGATATGGAAAGGGGATAAAAAGGCAAAATAAGAAGAAAAAGAAAACAAAAGTTGATGAAGAGAAAAAAAAACAACAACAACAACAAAAAGTGACACGGTCTCCTGTGCGCCTGCCTCTCAGGGTGGTGTAAGGGGATGTCACAGCCTTGCAGGAAACGACCGGGTGAGGAGACGTGACATCAGCCGGACTAAGGGCTCATTCCTTGGGATCATATAGTTGAAGCCCAACAAATGTGAAATACCACCACAGGTGAGCCAGTTGCTATAGACCCTTTTTAGTTTTTCTGAGATCTGTAATTACTAACGGCCTTAATAACGTTCCAGAAAACATACACCGGGCAAGTCTTAGGAATTACATGATTTAGGGGCGCCTGGGTGGCTCAGTTGGTTAAGCGGCCGGCTTCGGCTCAGGTCATGATCTCACGGTTTGTGGGCTCAAGCCCCCTGTCGGGCTCTGTGCTGACAGCTCGGAGCCTGGAGCCTGCTTCAGATTCTGTGCCTCCTCCCTCTGACCCTCCCCTGCTCACGCTGTCTCTCTGTCTCTCAAAAATAAGTAAACATTAAAAAAAAAAAGAAATTACATGATTGATAATTATAGGGTGTCCCTCCATAATCGGGGGAACAAAGGAGGTCGTGAAAGGGATCTCTACAAATTAATCCAATGTAAAGGGATTTCCTGAGAGAAGAGTGAGGGAGCAAGAGAGAGAATCCAGTTATGTTTTGGTTAAAACCATCAAATAAACCTTAAGCACCCACGGGAAGTGTTAGGTTTGGCCTCTGTTTGACGCGCCCGTCTCCACCGAGTGAGGGGAGCGATGGCCGGCTAGCAGACACACAGGACAGATCGGAGGAAGGCTGTGGAAGGGGCGTCAGGAGGCGGAGCCCGAGGGGCAAAGGTACGTACCTAGAAAGCACGATGGCCCCTCGGTTCACGCCAGCCCAGGACCTCAGGTTCTTCATACCAACATGCTCCACAAGGGTTTTTGCAAAACAACCTGAAAAATGGAAAATATATGGAAACTTCGTGAACATCACACCAAGATTTCAGCTCCCAATCTCCTTCCACTGCCCTTAAACCTGCAAATCTTCTAATAAAAAAGTGAATAGAGTTCTGACTCCATCTCCCTTAACACTAAAAATTCCAGCTCTGATTTATTTAATGTGTGTTTAAAAAAATTTTTTTTAATGTTTATTTTGAGAGAAAGTCGGGGGGGAGGAGGGGAGAGGGATGGGGGGAGACAGAGAGGGAGAGAGAATCAGAAGCAGGCTCCAGGCTCTGAGCTGTCAGCACAGAGCCCGATGCGGGGCTCAAAACCCGTGAACTGTGAGATCATGACCTGAGCAGAAGTTGGACACGCGACTGAATGAGCCACCCAGGAACCCCTCATTTTTATTTTAAAAAGCCACTGTAATGTCCTAAAATTCTCCTTTTTAAAAAATGTTTCACTTATTTCTGAGACAGAGGGAGACAGAATCCAAAGCAGGCTCTAGGCTCCAAGCTGTCAGCACACAGCCTGACTCCCGGCTCGAACTCATGAGCTGCGAGATCATGACCTGAGCCGAAGTCAGGCGCTTAACCGACTGAGCCACCCAGGTGCCTCTATTTAATGTGTTTCTAATACAGCTATTTTTTTCAACTCTGGTCCAGGTCTTAGACTATATTTGGAAGCAATTACTCAAGACAAACAATGAATTCTTCTAAAAGGCCCACTTGGTCATGCCTGCATCTCTCTGTGCTATTTAATGACTTAACCCAGACCCAAAAGGTATTCAGGAAGTCAATGTTTGACAGCAGCTCCTCATGCTTGCTGAGATCAGGTTCTCCCTGGTGAAAAGTGCTCACGCAGGAGATGCCGTGGATGCACTAGTGGTCCGGTGACTACTGCGGCTGACGCCTGGCGGAGGGAGAGGGGGGGGTCTATCGGCAAAGCTAGCCATTCGCCCGTCAGAAGTATTATTTATCTTGTTAGGATTCTGTTCGTCGTTATCAGATTCCGAAGTTCCTGGTACATCATCTTATTCCACGTGCCATTTAAGCGTATCGAACTAAGTAGAAATTCTGGAAGCTAGGATTCGGTACAGATGCAAGTATCGGCAAACCTATCTTGAAGGTAAGTATCTCGGGCAGTCGCAAGTGTAATTCCCTCGGGAGACACTCGAATGTGAGGACCCTTTAAAAGCCAAGAGGCCTAGGGTTATTTGGCTCTTCGCGGCACACACCGAAGGACAGCCATCGACCAGTGAGGCAGATGGTGCTCCCAAGGTGACCGACCACAACAGTGTCCCTGACCTGTGTGCTCTTCTAGAATGCTCCCCACGCCCACCTCCACCCCCACCCGGAGGTGGGGTCAGTGTCTTCCCGTGAACTCGGGTGGGCCTCTGCGACTGACTTAGCCAAGAGAGAATGGAGAGGGCGATGTGACGTAACTTCTGAGGCTAAGGCACAAAGGCACCATGCACCTGCTTTCTTCTCTTACAGCCCGACCACCATGCCGTGAGGAAGCCCGAGCAGCCCACCGGGGAGGCAGGGCGGCTGCTGGACTTGGCCGCCGCCAGCCACTGTCTAAAAGGACATACACTCCAACCCCAAGCCGAGCTGCCCCGGGTGACAGCGAGGACAAACCCAGACCCCGACCAGATGTTGCTCGAGGACTACCAAGTTTTGGGGCGGCCTGTTACGCAGCAGCAGGGGACCCCGCCAGCCATGCTCGTTCAGAGATCCATGGACATGAGGGGACACGGCAGGTCCACACAGGCAGGTCATAGGCTGTCGGTGTCACTGAATTAGGGACAAAAGTCACCTGAAAATTCTTCAGATTTTAAAAGAAAGCCAGACAACCTTCCTGACGTACACTCAGCTTCAACGGTGCACCGAATTCTTCTTAATGAAAAAGGTGATTCAATACGTTACATTTTCTTCAAAACGTGTTACAAGCCAGCTGTCTCCGTTGCCGGAAGTTTGCGGTGAAAAGCAGCCCCGAGTCTGTGATCTTGAAGGGACAGTGTGAGGTGACAGCTCGAGTCCTGTCTGGCCGCCCGCCAGTCGTCAGAGCTGCAACCTGCCTCAGGACCGACATCTCGGTCTGTCACTCTGTCCAGACACGGCGACAGGAAGCCCGAGCTGTTCTCCATCGGCGGGGAGCGCTGCCGTGGCCACAATACTGGACGGAGCTCGAACGCAGTCCCAGGTCTGGGCCAAGGCAGCCCCGAGACAGGAATGGGATGCAAGTCTTGAGTGGCAGAAAAGACGCTGGCCTCCCCGGAAAGCTGGCTCTCTGCAGGGCAACGGCCGCGCACGCGCTTGCTCTGGGCTCACGTGAATTTTCAATGCCAAACAGGCATCGGCTCAAAAATGTGACGAGGGTGGTTTTCCTCTGCTTATCCTTTCCTCCAAACCAGGGATAAATGTGCTTTTCATGTGGGGTAGTGAGACTCACAAATCATCCCCCCTTCCCGGCCCCAGCCCCTCAAGGAACAGAATGGCATTTAGGGACTGGCTGAGGCCAGGTTCAAAGTTGGAAGCGGTAAGGGAGGGAGGGCGGGAAAGGGAAAGGAAATGAAAGGATTCTGGGACATAAATTTCCAACATTTACTAGCGCGTTGTCTGCAACCCCTGAGTTATCCCTTGTTCGTGGACATCATGTACAAACACTCGGCAAACTGCGCTTGAACATAAATGGCCTGCCAGGAATGACTGGAATTCCACAGGAGATACGAGAGAAGGTCAAGTTTCACAGCCTACCTTCTCTTCCACTTTCCTTCATCTTCTTATCTTGTTCTATCAGCCACTTCAGAACGAGGTGTCCAGCAGGGTGCTCTGCGACGTGGAGCTGTAAGGGGGCGGGAAGGCAGGGACTTAAACGGCAGCCACGCCTTGGCCTGCAGTCCAGTCTCTGTCACCACACACACTGAGCCGAGCTGAAAGTGGGACAACGCTTAGGAGGGAGGTCACCACGGAGAGTGACCATGAACACTCGGTGGGACCAGAGAGGCAGCCCGATCCCCAGACCGAGGGGAAGGTGGATACGCAGGCAGAGCCACTGAGAGGCCTCGTGAGTTCCGGCCTGAGCGGCACCAGCACGATGCTCAGTGACCAGGCCAACCGCCGCTCAGGCCGCACTACGCCGTTCTGAGGGGACCGAGCGCGGCAGCAGCACCACAGAGAGCGGGTGCTGAGGGTGCTTAAATACCAGCCGTCCCGCAGGACCCAGGGTCTCTCCTCATCAAGCGCAGGGGACAAGGGGCTCGCCCCCGCCCAGAGGAAACACCCTGTGCCTACATCCTCCGGGCCTTACGTCCGGGCCCAGAGCCCGCGGCAGGAAGCAGCAGGCTCCCCAACACGAGGGCCCTGCGCAGCCTGACTTCTGCACCCCCTGCCCCTGCGGGCTCAGGGCCCCTGAGCCTCTGTCCCCGACAAGCCGAGGCCTCCCCCCTCCCCACGGCAGCCCATGCTCGTCTCTCCTCCGCTTCATGGGGCTACACTCCTCTGGCCTCAGGTAAGTCTCGCTGCCTCGGGGAAGCCTTCCCGGGGACAGGCTGCCTCTGCGGCCCCAGAGAACCCGTACATGTCCCTCCCAGCACGTATCTCCGTCCTATGGTACGGAATCATCTGGGTACGTATTCGTCTAACGTTGTGTTGGGTAAAACGGCAGGCTATGGGGGGGGGGGGGTGGCCAGGGCTGACCACTGCCCAGCACAGATCGGGGCGCGGATGCAGGAACCTAAGGTGTGAGGCGGGCAGAACTCGTCCAGGCCCACGTGGGCAGGAGCCAGCACGAGGAGCAGAATCCGGGAAGACTGCAAGGACAGGGACTCTGGGGAACTTACAGGGTGAGGCTTTCTACAGGGCCAGCACAGCAGAACGGGGACGCAGGTGGCACCGGGCTGAGGGGAGAGGCGGCACGAATGCAGAGAGGTGCAGAAATCCACAGTAAATTCAAAACAGAGTTAGAGCACAGGAGACGCTAGGAAGGCAGCCTGTGCCCGTCACGGACGGCAGAGAGCCGCCTCTAAGAAGCTGTCTGACTCTGCAGGTCACAGGGCGGCCCGGGAAGACAGCGCTGCCACGGCCCCTATTCCACACGATCGGATGCGCTGCGGGGTCGGGCTGAGGCCAGG
Organism: Mungos mungo; assembly: GCA_004023785.1. Lineage (NCBI taxonomy): Eukaryota > Metazoa > Chordata > Mammalia > Carnivora > Herpestidae > Mungos > Mungos mungo. Next base: position 46,954 of record PISW01008969.1, read on the forward strand.
CAGTCGGCACAAGAGCTGTCTTCTCGGCCGTGCTCGCGGTGCCCGGGGTCCGTGCGGCACCTGTCCCCTGACACGTTACCTCTCCATCCTGGCTGCCTGGGTGCAGCTCCGCCGCCGCCAGGCCGGCGACGGCGTGCATGGCGGGCTGGACGTCTCCGACGGCAGCTCCCAGGATGCCGGACACCAGCACGCACGCAGCCTTGTCCAGCACCAGCTCGCGGGCGTGGTCCTGCAGGTAGCCCAGCAGGGCCGGGGACACCGACTCCAGGAGCTCGCGCCGGCGGGTCGCCGTGTCCTTCTTGCTGTCGGAACGTGGGGAATGAGACACTCAGGCGACACGGATGGCCAAGGACATACAGTGATCTCATTACCACAGAAACCTCTAAGGGCTGAACACAGTCTTTGTCAGGGGTGCCCGCGTGGCTCAGTCAGCTAAGCGTCCGACTTCGGCTCAGGTCAGGATCTCACGGTTCATGGGTTCGAGCCCCGCATCGGGCAGCCTGGAGCCTGCTCCGGACTCCGTCTGTCTGTCTGTCTCTCTGTCTCTCTCTCTCTGCCCTTCCCCTGCTCACACACACACACACACACACATACTCTTTCTCTCTCAAAAACAAACATGAAAACAATTTTAAAGCAGTCTTCGTCAAACGTCTCGTAGCCGCGTCTCCCTGCTGTGCGTGCAGGCAGCGGCTGACGGGCGGAGCCTGTCCTTCATCTTTGGGTCTCTAGCATCCGATCAGAGCCTGACGCAGAATCAGCACCTCAGTGAGCCCCGCCTGCTCTAATACCAAAACAGCCCAAACTACTCTAGGACCCAACAACAACAACAGATCAGAAGACAGGATTAGACTATTATATGGACTCCACTCTCTACAATATTTAATTATGTGATACCAATTGCTTTAAAAATAAAGCAAAACTGGGGCGCCTGGGCAGCTCAGTTGGTTGAGCCTCTGACTGCGGCTCAGGTCATGGTCTCATAGTCTGTGTGTTCAAGCCCCACATCAGGCTTTGAGCTGACAGCTCAGAGCCAGGAGCCTGATTTGGATTCTGTCTCCCTCTCTTGCTCTGCCCCTCCCTGGCTCATGTTCCATCTCTCTCTCTCAAGTAAAACATTAAAGAAAATTAAAAAATAAAATAAAGCAACACTGACCTTGGGGAGGATGGCAGAAGAGAACCCTAAGGCCCCCTCCTCCCATGAATGCACCTAGAAAACACCCACATCAGCCCAGAGCACGACGAACGCAGTCTAAACTGCTAGATACAGAGAAGAAGCCGTAATGAAGGGGGTGAAGATGCGGGCTGGGAGCTGAAAGGACCCCCAGGGCTGCCGGAAGCAGGGCGGGATTCGCAGCAGGTGTGGAGAAGGGAGAGAAGCAGCCCTCACGTGAGGCTACACAGGGTGTCTGCAGGGGGAAGACAAATCCCTGTTACATGTGGTTTGAAAATCAGTGGGGCATCATCTCAGGAGTTCTTACAGTCAGTGGGGCTTGACACAGAAACCCGAGCCCCTGCGGAGACAGTGTGACACACAGGCCTGCGGAGACACGGGCGCAGCAGCAGCAGCCTGCAAAGCCCCCGGGGTGTGTGTACTCGTCTCCCAGCCTGGGATGGAGAGGCAGGGAGCTTTGGGAGACTTCTACGGGAGCCAAGAAGCAGGCGGGCGTCCCTTCCCTCCCCTCTCCCCTAGCCAAGACACATGGGCGCTGTGGGAACAGTGCCCACACCACACTGTCCACCTGACCTGCTAACAGCACACCCCACCTCTGCGCACTTCTGCAGACACACCCCCTCGGCCAGGCCTCAGCTCCGGGACCACTCCTCCACCCCCGCCCAAAACAGACGAGCCAGAACCTTCCTAACACCACATGCTCCACCGTATCCTCTTGCAGCCCCAGCAGGCTCTGGGGAAGACTCTGGTCTGACCTGACGGCGGGCCCGCCCCAGTGAGAGTGTCTCAGGCAGGACACAGCACGGGGAAAGCACCAGGGCAGGTCGGTGCTACTGCATCATGGCAGACACCTGCTCGGACGCAGATCAAGCCCAAGGCGGCCCCGCGCTGGCCCGCCAACACAGGGAGCACACACACAAAGGGAGCCGCTGTGCACAACTGGGATGGAGGAAAACCGGGCTCGGGCTCAGCCTCGGCAGCAGGGTGCCCGCAACACAACACAGGCCACCCCGGAAGCGCCGGGTCCTGGGGACCAGGGGGCACTGAACTGCCTTCAGCAGCAGCAGACGCAGCAGACTTTCTTAACACCAAGAAACAGGCATAGGGAGTTAGACAAAATAAGGAGACAGGGGAGTATGTCCCGAATGAAAGAACAGGACAAAATAGCAGGAGACCTAGCAAGAGGCCTGATAGAGAATTCCAAGTAATGGTCATAAAGATACTCACTGGACTTGAGAAGAGTGGAGGATTCCAGTGAGACCCGCAACAAAGGGACAGAAAACATAAAACAGAACCAGTCAGAGAGGAAGAACTAATAACTAAAATTAAAAATACACTAGAGGAAATAAATAGACTAGAGGAAGCAGAAGGGATCACCAACCCGGAGGACACAGGAATGGAAAGGCAACAGGCTGAACAGGAGAGAGGAAAAAAGCAAGAAAAAATAAAAATAGATGAAGGGAATCAGCGCCATCAGTGTCACAATGTTTGCGTTACTAAGATCCCAGAAAAAGGGACAGAAAACCGACTTGAAGTAACAGCTGAAAACTTCCAAATCTAGGAAAGGACACAGATACCCAGATCCAGGAGGTACAGAGAAGCCCCCACAAAATCAACCAAGTGTCCACACCAAGACACACAGTAATTAAAATGGCAAAATGTGGTGTTAGAGAATTTTCAAACAACAAACAATCAAGAGAAAAGAAAACATGTACCTACAAGGGAAGCCCCATCAGCCTCTCAGCTGATTTTTCAGCAGAAACTCTGCAGGCCAGAAGGGAGTGGCATGATCTATTCAAAGTTTGGAAAGAAAAAAACCCTGCAACCAACAATACTCTATCAAGCAAGGATATTATTCAGAAGAGAGAGATTAAGAGTTTCCCAGACAAATAGAAGTTAAAGGAATTCTTCACCACTAACAGCCCTGCAAGAAATGCCAACAGAGACAGACTCTGAGTGGAAAGGGAAGACCACAAGCAAGGGGTAAGAAAAGGAAGAAATACAAAGGCAGTAAAACTAAGTATATTTATAAAAATCAGTAGAGGGAGTCACAAAGTAAAAGGATGTAAAGTATCACACCATCCACCTAAAAACGAGGAAGGGAGAGAGGAGAAAAGTAACAATTTAGTGCTGTTAGAACGGGTTTAACCTTAAGTAACTATCAACTTAACAGACGGCTATATGCATGAGACGTCATATATAAACCTAATGATAACCACCTTTCAAAAACTGGTAACAGATATGAGTGAAATAAAGAAAACGGAATCCAAGTGTATCACACTACAGAAAGCCAGCAAACCGGGAGAGAAAAGAGCAAGAGAAGGAACAGAGAACCACAAAACAGTCGTAAAACAAGTAACAAAATGACAGTAAATACATACCTATCAATATTTTGTTTTTTTCTTTCAATGTTTTTTTCTTTATTTTGGAGAGACAGAGAGAGACAGTGCGAGCAGGGTAGGGTCAGAGAGAGAGAGGGAGATACAGAATCTGAGGCAAGCTCCAGGCTCTGAGCTGTCAGCACAGAGCCCGACGTGGGACTCGAACCCATGAACCGTGAGATCATGACCTGAGCCGAAGCCGGATGCTTAACTGACTGAGCCGCCCAGGCGCCCCTCAATATTTACTCTGACTGCAAATGGATTCAACACTCCAATCCAAAGACAGGGTGACAGAATGGATAAAAAAAGATTCGTCTATGTGCTGCCTACAAGACTCATTTCAGACCGAAAGACACATGCACAATGAAACTGAAGGGGTAGAAAAGCATTTATCAATGAAACGAAAGTAAAAAGGGAGCTGGAGTAGCAATATTTATACTGGACAAAACAGACTTTAAAACTTACAAGATGTAACAAGAGACAAATAAGGACACCACAAAATTAAAGGGGACAATCCAACAAGAAGAGATAACAATTGTAAATATCCAGGCACCCAATGCGGAAGCACTCAAATACATAAAGCAGCTAATGACAGACATAAAGGAAGTAATGAATGATAATATTAACAACAGGGGCCTTTAACAACCTGTTTATATTAAGAGATCATCTAAACAGAAAACCAAGAAAAACGGTGGCTGTGACTAACACATTGGACCAGATGGATTTATCATATATATTCAGAACATTCCATCCTAAAACAATAGAATACACATTCTTTTCAAGTTTATATAAAATATTCTCAGAATCGACCATATTAGGCCACAAGATAAGTCTCAACAAATTCAAAAAGACTGATGTCATATACCATTGATCTTTTCTGACCACAATACTATGGAACTAGGGAATCAAACACAGGAAAAAAATCAAGAATGCGAATAGAAGGAGGTTAATTAACATGCTACTAAAGAATGAATGAGTCACCCAAGAAATCAAAGGGGAAATAAAAATATTCATGCAGACAAATGAAAAGGAAGGCACAAGAATCCAAAATCTCCAAGATACAGCAAAAGTGGGTCTAAAAGGGAAGTATACTGCAGTACAGGCATACCTCAAGTAGCAAGAAAAGTCTCAAATAATCTAATTTTACACCTAAAGGAGGTAGAAAAGAACAAACAAAACCCAAAACCAGTAGCAAGAAGGAAATAATAAACATTAGAGCAGAAATAAAAATAGAAACTGAAAAAATAAAAACACAATAAAACAGATCAATGAAACCAGGAGCTTGTTTTTTGAAAAGATGAACAAAACTGATAAACCTTTAGGCAGACTCAGGTAAACAAAATCAGAAATGAAAAAGGAGACCTAACAAGTGACACCACAGAAACACACAGGGTTACAAGAGAATAATATAAAAAAGTCTGTGCCCACAAATTAGACAACGTAGAAGAAATGGATAAATTCCCAGAAGCATATAACCTTCCCAAACTAAATCTGGAAGAAATGGAAAATCTGAACAGGCTGATGACCAGTGATGAATTTGAAACAGTGACCGAAAAACTTCCAACAAACAAAGTCCAGATGGCTTCACAGGTGAATTTTATCAAACTTTTAATGAAGAGTTAATACCTATTCTTTTCAAACCATTCCAAAACAATAGAAGAAGAAATGCTACTAAATTCATTTTATGAGGCCAACATTACTCTGATAACAAATCAGATAAAGGCACTCTAAAAAAAAAAGGCATCACAGGCCAATTATAATACGTAGGAATAAACTTAACCAAGGAGGTGAAAGACCTATACTCTGAAAACTACAAAACACTGCTGAAAGAAACTGAAGACACAAACAAATGGGAAAATATTTAATGTTCCTGAATTAGAAGAACAAAAATTGTTAAAATGCCCATGCCACCCAAAGCAATCTATAGATTTAAGTAATCTCTATCAAAATAACTGATAGCATTTTCCCCAGAATTTGAAATAAATAAACCTAAAATTTGTATGGAACTACGAAAGACCCTGAATAGCCAAAGCAATCTTGAAATAGAACACAACTGGAGGTGATCACAATCCCGGATTTCAAGATACACTACCAAGCTGTGATAATCAAAACAGTATGGCACAGGCACATAAATCAATGGAACAGAATAGAATGAGAGCCTTAGAATAAACCCACAACTATATGGCCAATTAACCTTTAACAAAGGATTGTGAGGCAAGAATACACAATGGGAAAATGACAGTCTCTTCAACAAAGGTATTGGGAAAACTGGACAGCTATATGCAAAAGAATGAAACTGGACCACTTTCTTATGCCATACACAAAAATAAACTGAAAATAGATTAAGAACCTAAACGTGACACCTGAAACCATAAAAATCCTAGAAGAGAGCCCAGGCAGTAGTTTCTCTAAACACTGGCCACAGCAACATTTTTCTAGATAGGTCTTTTGAGGCAAGGGAAATCCAAGCAAAAATAAAGTACTGGGGCTCCATGAAAATCAAAAGCTTCTGCCCAGCAAAGGAAAGTCAGCAGAACCAAAAGTCGGCCGTGGAATGGGAGGAGACATTTGCCAATGACACACCCGCTAAGGGGTCAGTACCCAAAACATACAAAGGACGTGCACAACTCAACACTGGAAAAACAAAGAATCCAATTTAAAAATGGGCAAAAGACATGAACAGACATCTCCCCCAGAGGAGACATACAGAAGGTCAACACGCACAAGAAAAGATACTCAACATCAACTAATCATTAGGGAAATGCAAATCAAAACCCCGATGAGATATCACCTCACACCTATCAGAATGGCTAGAATCAGTATCACAAAAAACTGTAAGTTCTGGTGAGGATGTGGAGAGAAAGGACCCTGCTGGCGCGGGCGCTGTGGGAAAGAGGGCAGAGGTTCCTCAAAGAATCACAAACAGAACTACCACACGATCCAGTGACTCCACGAGTGGGGGTACACCCAAAGAATACAAAAACACTAATTTGAAATGATAAATGCACTCCCATGTTTACTGCAGCATTATTTATAATAGCCAAACTAGGAAACAGCCCAAGTGTCCATCAAGAGAGGAATGGATAAAAAAGATGTGGTGTATATAAAGAAGGGACTATTACCCAGCCATAAAAAGAATGAAATCTTGCCATTTGCAACAATATGGATGGAGTCACAGAGTATAATGCTAAGTGAAATAAGTCAGAGAAAGAGAAATAAAATACCATATAACTTCACTTATGTGGGGAATTTAACAAATAAACCAAATCAACAAAGAAGAAAAAAAAGAGACAAACCAAAACACAGACTCTTACCTACAGGGAACAAACTGATGGTTACCAGAGGGGAGGTGGGGAGGGGAGTGGATGAAACAGGTGAAGAACACACTTAGAATGATGAGGACTGAGGAATGTACAGAAATGCTGAATCACTACACTGTACACCTGAAGCTAAAACAACACTGCTGGCTAGATAGAGCAGAGCTAAAAAAAACCAAAAAACAAAAATCAACAAGAACAACAACAACAACAAAAAAAACCCTAAAAAATTGCTATAGTTTAAAACAAATAAATGCAGCAAAACCAAAACGGACCACACACTGAATGGCTACTCTGTGCCAGGCACTCAGAGGCATTCTTTTGGCATGATACGTTTATCTCCTTTGCAAGATACAAACTTTAAAGAATCTGCCAAAATTACAGCTTCAAAATGGGATTCACCTTCCGAGTTTTAGAGGAGCACGATAGAGGGTATGCACGTGTAAGCAGACTCCTAAAAACGTAAGCTACTCAAAATAAGCAACCACATCAGAAAACAAAGGGCTTGAGCCACTATACTATTCTTACCTGTGTGCGTTCCCATCTCCTTTCTGCAGAACCTCAATAATTTCCCGCACCGTGTGTGCAGGATCTCTGGGGCTCAGTAAATACAAGAGGACCTTCCTTCCGTATTTGTCATTTATTATGTTAGGCAAGGAACTAATAATTTCCTGTGAAATCATAGAAACAAAAAATGAATATAGATGCTTAAAATGACATGCACTTGAAATCTGAGCGGTACAGAAGGGTACCTACTTAACTATTTTCCCCAACATCCATAAAAGAAAATGTGGAGCTCATTTTGAAATCATATCACTGAAGCAGAAGGATTTACACTCAGAACAGAGATTGGAGTTCTGCACGGTGACTGCCCTTACTGAACAGTCTACTTAAATAACTGACCGAGCTGGAGGACCTAGAAGTATTTAAAGGAGTTCTCATTCACTCTGGCCAACAGTTCGCAGTCCACTATTCCTAGGGACACCGCTTGCTGGGTCACTGAGCAGATACAGTCAATTTGCAGCTGCTTTAAATGCAGCTTCAGCATCGATGAAGAACATTCTTATTAGAATTTCCCCACCGAGACGTATGTGAAGAGAGATAAAGGAACTCTGTTAAATCGAACAAGTGAATAAGGGCTTTTCAAGTTAGTTGCTTATTCATGACAAATGAAGGCTGTTTAAGTACTGCATTGAAAACAAAAATGGGGGTGGGGGGAATAAACGCAGAAAGACTCCACGGAGCAGTTACAAATAATTATGCTCTATGACATTTCCAATCAACTAACCAAGGACAATATCTCCTTTTCTGGCTGTCTGAATTTAAGTCACAAAGGCAATGTCATCCCCACCCCAGCTAAGCTCCTGTGTACATGTGTGGATGTTTTCAGACAGAAAAGTCACTGTTTAAAAATTCCTTTACTCTTAACAGAGAATCTGCAACAGAAAAAACTTGCTTCCCCCACACCCCAACATGCCTATTTCTTGCAACAAGCCCTAACAGACATTCAAAGCCATACGTGCTTGAGCAGCAGAGATTTCCGCAGAAGGGGCTAGAGCCACAGAAAGAATTCAGTCCAGCACTTGAGGTTTACACACGACGAACCCATAAACGGGCAGGTGATGTGCCGGAGGACAGTGGCAGGGCTCTGACTCCATGGGAAAGAGTTCTCCGTGAGATAAGATACACTCAGAGGAGCGGACCTCTTAAGTAACTCCTGATTACAATGAGATTAGTAATTTAATGCAAGGAACCAAGCTAAAGATGGAGCTGGTCATCAAGGAGATCACGGCGCTACAAAGTCTGGGACCCCAACGTTGGCAGTGCCAACTCCAGATTCCACGCAAGAACCATGTTCTCTTCTTAAAATCCCAAGCCTCCTCATTGGCTGCACAAAAGTATACAGTGCTTCCAGCGCTCGCTGAGAGCAGCAAACACTCGGTGCTCACCTGGAACATGAACCAATGCTGTGAGAACAACACTCATGGTCTTAAATACTCTTCACACCTCGACCGAGTCCTACGGCTGCTTCCGTTTCAGAAGCAGCCCAAGGTTTACATGGGTGACGTGGCCTGCAGTGGGTGTGTAAAGGTCACTCGGCATCAGTTTGTTCTTTGTATTTATGAGTCTATTTCTGACGTTTATTTTGTGTTTTATAACGGGTAAGTCACAGGGCTGTAAGTACGGCACAGGGAACAGAGGACGAGATTGTAATGACCTTGTGTGGTGCCCAATGCGGAGGAGCGCTGTTATGCTGTACATGTGAAACTAACATAATATCACATGCCAACTTTACTTCAATTAAAAAAAAAGTATGTGAAAAAACAGGGAAAGGTTAAGAGGGTAAGGTTTATGTGTATTGTACCACAACTAAATAGGAAAAAAAAAAAAGAACACAGAACCAGAAGACACCTCTCCCTATGGAGCTCAAGTTCCTAGCAGCTGGCAGCCACCACCCAGACAGGGTGCTGCACCTTCTCCCTCCCCACAGCCCAGCCCCCACTCCTGGCCGGCCTCACCTACACTCCTGGTCCACGAACACGTCTGACTTTGTGAGCCCTGGGTCACACCACGAGTAACCGCTCCATGAAGGGAGGGCAGAGGCAAACCGAGGGGGCTGCTAGAACGCGGAGAGCCGTCAGAGAACACGGTCTAGGGACTGAGCTGGGCTTGGTCTTAGAATAGGAGGAGCGTTTATTAGGCTAGGACTTCTACCTGACATTTCAGGGACTCCAGCTACTTCTGAACAGAATGCTTAGCAACACTAAGCTGTCCTGGCTATTTTTAAAAGCACCACATAATGCAACAGGTTCTGTAGAGGCTGGGCGGCCAACATGACCCGTGACTCTATGTAAACAGACGTGCAGGGAACCGGCAACCCATCCGTCCTGCTACGTCAATGCCTTAGAGAAACACAGGGACAGACAAGAATGCTCGGAAAATTATTTGGGATAACAAAAACTAATGAGAACGTAACTATTTTTAAAATTATAAACAATCTATGTCTCCATCAACAGAAAACTGGAAAAATAACCCTACTCATAGTACAATACCGCTGGGCACTGCAAACCAGGGAGTTAGAACAGGGCAGGCAAAACGTGGCCCGCGGGTCAAATCCACCCTGCAGCCTGTTTTTACATATCCGAGGAGATAAGAATGGCTTTCATATTTTGAAGGGTTGTTAAAAAAAAGATTTAAAAAAAAGGAAAAAAAACCAAGAATAAGGAACAGAGATCATGAAACTGCTCACAAAACCTAAAATAATCACAATCCAGCCCTTTATAAAAGACTTGCCGACTGATGAATCGCACAAACACAAAGCAAAGTGCAGAACAAAACATACAAGCCCTCGATGACAGAGCTTTTGTAAACATGCAAAACCGTCCCACGTACATTTACATACAGTGAAAGGGTAGGAAGTGCTCACACACACCAGAGACTCCGTCCCGGCGGGCCCGCGGGAGGCCGGGACGTGCAACCGGGCCAGGTCCGCAAGGGGCTCGAGCTTTAGGTGTATCTGTCAGGCTGTACTTCCAGTCCGATGGTGCGAGGCTGGGGGTTCGCTGTGTCAGTATATATGTTTAGAAGATAATATATTTCAGAGTATGCATCAGTACTTCCCCCCTTTCAAACAGCAACTGGCCAGTGTGCTTACGTCCTCTCCAGAGGCACGTGCTGTCAAAGTCACACCATCCCCCCAATTCCAGGGTAAAATGGGCCCATTTTAGAAGCATGTTTATTTTGGAAAGTAAAGTGGGTGGGAAAAGAGGAGGGCTCCACGGATCGGGCTGTGACTTCAACCTGATGTGTCAGCAAGTCCGGTCACCCCTGAACAGGACGCTCAGTGGCAATGCCAATGCTCTCTTGGGGGTTTCCGAGGGGCAGTGAATGCCGCACCAGGTTCCGCGGTGGTGGGGAACGCGCCGGAGCGACCAGCAGTCCCCAACCGTGTCGCCGGCTATTATGAAGCCTAACGCGACACAGAACCTGCCGAGCGTTCAGTCAGGGAGAAGCCAGGGCTCAGCGCCTGAGGCCCTCGCAGGGAGAGCTGTCCCAAGTATGAGCAAGTCGTCAGGAATGTAGCTTGAGGAGTTCTGGGAATCAAACCGATAAGCACAGGAATTACCACTGTCTCACGAGCAACTTCGAAGTGGGACAGAGGCTTGGAAAAAATTAACCCAGCAGACAGCGGAGGCAGACCCTGAAGGGCGCCTGGCCTCTCTCTCTCTTGAAATCCATTTGGAACACTCATGCAAATTTCAGTTGTCGTGAAAATATTACACAAAAGCGAACTTTCAATAGCCCAGCCTGCTTCCATTTTCATGAAACAACTTTATTCACTTTGCCAATTTATGGCCTCACATCTCTGTCGCCGGAATGAAAAACAATTATTATTGATTGGAGTCAAAAGGGTAATAAAGTCACAAGGAACATGCCAAAATAGTCCGTCTGTGACATGGAAGTCCTGCCAACTTGTTTCTTCCCACAATCCTACCCCGAAGAAAGTCATCGCCATCCTACAACAGTCAAGGGGAAAGTCGCAACGTGACAGCGAGGGCATGAGAAACTCACACACTGGGACCGACAGCTGGCACCCAACCCTGGGCTGCGGCTCCCTTTTCCTCCTGCTCCAGCGCCCCGGGCCCAGACCGGCCGCGGCACCACCTCGGGCCAACAGGTACCGTCTCTTTCTGAACGCTCACACCCATGGCTTCTCCCTGCGGACGCTGTGAAACCCGCTCCTGTCACTAAGATCTCCCGAGGGGGCCCGCCTGTGTGTCTGAAGCAAAGGTCTGTGCGATCCAGGTCTACACAGATCATTCGGTTTTAAGAATGCTTCTAATCCTGGTCACTGCGACCAACGCTGCAACCGCTGTGACCTCTAACGCGCACCCCACGGCGCTTGCACACTCGCAAGGAAGGAAGGAAGGGAAGAAAGGAGTGCACAGTCAGAGGCCAGAAAGAGGCGGGCACTGCAGACCCAGGTTTTCACTTTGAAGTCCAAAAGGACAACTCCGTTTTCCTGGGGGAGAACTCAGGATTAAATGAACTGTATTTCGTTATTCCCACCTCGTGGTCACTGGCCCAGGCTACGAAGAACCGCTGAAACGAAGAAAGGAATTGTCTGAGAGCCTCTAACAGGGCTCTGACCAAGCTTTCACAGAGGCTCTAAGGAGTATCACAACCGAGCGAACTACCAGCTCCATCCAGGAAGGGCCACTGATAAACTGGTAACTGTGCAGAGGTCGTTTCTCCAAAGGACGGAGAGAAAGGTCATGGGCATCCTCTCCCTGTGAGTTCCTGACGAACTGCAGAATTATTATGGCGATGAATTTCTGAGCAAACCAAGCACTGCGTTGCCAAGTTTTCATGTAGCATGTCCTGTTCCCTAACGGCCATGTTATCCTAATTTAACCAGTCTTGTTTAAGCTTAAAATAATATTAATATCAAGTTACAGTATTGTTGTTTTACACAGGAAAAGAGCAAATGTCCCAAAACAGACTTGAGTCAACTAAAAAATAAATAAAAATAACAAAGGACTAGCAGAAAGCACATTTCAATGTCTTTATACGTATAGGTGTGAAATCAAAGGGACACAGTCACAAACGATGTATCAATTTAACTTCCATTCAAGACCATCAGAATTAATTACTTACTGATATGATTATCTGCTTCACAAGCTTCGTATCATCGATACAATCGAATGCCGCCAGCAGGACCAAGTGGGAGTACTGGCCCTGCGGAACGGAAGCCAGGAAAGGTTAAAACAACGTACCGCGTCTCCCCTTCATTACACACGTGGAGTCACTCTATAAAGATTATCAACAGAGGACTGTCTGAAGTAATAGAAACAAGACAGATAAAGCCCTTCAAAGGAACTTCCTCTCTTATCAAGACCTAGTTAATGATATTCTAGATTGACGAAAAGAAACAAAGAAAAGCAGAAGCACGTTGTTCAGAATCAAACAGGCGAGACTCATTTGTTTTTTTAACTAACCAGGATATGACACCTCTTCCCGAAGCACGCTGCTAATAACTAACTACTTGAAACGAAACTCAAGGGACGCCTGGGTGGCTCAGTGGGTGAAGCCTTGTATATCCTTATGTGTCTCTTGTTACGTCTTGTAAGTTTTAAAGTCTGTTTTGTCCAGTGTAAGTATTGCTACCCCGGATCCCTTTTTACTTCCACTTCGTTGATAAACGCTCTTCCGCCCCTCGAGTCCCATTGTGCATGTGTCTCTCGGTCTGAAATGAGTCTTGTAGGCAGCAGCACATAGACGAGTCTTTTTTTATCCATTCTGTCACCCTGTCTTCGGATTGGAGTGTTGAATCCATCTGCAGTCAAAGTAAATACTGAGGGCCGCCTGTGTGGCTCAGTCGGGTGTGTCCGGCTCCGAATGAACTGAATGACTTCCGTGACACTCAGCCTGTTCCGAAGTTTAAGAACTTCTCCTTTATGAAAACAGTGTCTGCAGAGCATGTGGCATATTCTTTTTGAATCCTAGGTAATGATATCATTTCAGAGGGTAGCTGACCTCTGATAACATTCACCCAGAGACATGTTTAAAGAACACGGCAGAACTAACCAGAGAAGGGCACCTGGGTGACTCAGGGGGTTAAGCTTCTGACTCTTAATCTCAGCTCAGGGGTCATGATCTCAGAGTCAGGAGATCGAGCCCCACATCAGGCTCCATGCGGAGCAGGGAGCCTGCTTACGATTCTGTCTCCCTCTCTGCCCCTCCCCCTCCTCATAGACACAGTCTCTCTCAAAATAAATACATAAACATTAAAAAAAGAAAAAAAACAACTGGAGAAAACTAACAGTCTAACACCTTTACCATATAAAGTCCAACACTACTAAAAGTAGGCACAGAACACAGTTCACAGAAAACAATGGGACAGGTGGCTTTTGGCATAAGAAATAATATTCATTAATTAAAGACAACGAAACAATGAAATACCATTTTCCACCTATCGTAAAGACAAAAGTTGCGAATATACTAATTTGGCATAGGTTTGGGGGAAAGGCAGGCACGCTGGTCACTGATGAGAATGTACATTCAACTTCTTTAAAGAGAAAGTGACAACATTCATAAAAATTTTAAATGCATGTACTTTCTGATCTAGCAATTCTATTTCTAGGCATTTATCTTACAGACATGCTTCCACAAAGGCACAAAGGGTATGCTCTTGAGTACTAGTTGAAATAACAAAAAACCAGAAACTACCCAAGGGTCCCACAGTAGGGCCTGGTTGAATGAATTACGGAAGTCATATAATGAAACCTTATCTAGTCATTGAAAAGAATGAGGGAGGTGAAATGTGGGTGTATCTATATAGATATATTTATAGAGGTGGATACCTATGTATAGATATATAATCCATATAATTATATATGTTATCTAGTTATACATTATGTGTAATATACATCTACATACAGATACCTACATATATAGACCTATATACTATATGCCTATATACATATACCGATACATATTTATAGGATCTCTATAAGAGAAAGAGAGAGAAATGACCCTCGAAGTCAATGAAGTGAAGGAAACAGAGCAGAGAACACTGTGTATACAGCACAGGATCACTGTCTCGGATTTTTCAGTCCCACGCGCAGAAGCATGCCCACGTACAAACTATCTCTGCGTGAATACAAAAGAAATTAGAACAGAACTTCAATGAGAAAAAGACAAGTCTACAATTACAGCTGGAGACTGTAATATACTTTTCTCAGTGACGGATGGCAGTAGCCAAGGAGAACTAGGTCGGTAAACACTCCGATGACATGAACAACGCATCGACCGCCCTGACCTAACTGACGTTTATAGAATACCACACTCACCGCTCCACAAAACCAACTCTTCTCAAGATCCTGCGACAGACCACAGGCTGGGCCACAAAATAAGTCTTGATAAATGCAAAAGGGCTGGGATAACGGAGTATATCAAGAATCCCCAATACTTGGAAAATTAAACACGTCAAAATAACCGTAAGTTAAATCCATGGGTTGTCATTAGTTTATCTCCCTCTTCAGAAGCCACTCCGTGAGACAAAAAAGGCACCGCATTGTCCCTTTCTTATTACCATCATAATACCCTGCTGGGATCAGGTTCTCCAAAACAGAACGAAACACCCAAAACTGTTCACACAACTACACTGCAAAATTAAAACAATTTAATTCTATTATTTAAGAATGTGTTTTACTTTTGTGGCACCTGGGTGGCTCAGTCAGCTAAATATCAGATTCTAGATTTCAGCTCAGGGCACGGTCTCATGGTCTGTGGGTTGGAGCCCTGCGTCGGGCTCTGCGCTGACAGCAGAGCCTGCTTGGGATTCTCTCTCTCCCTCTGCCCCTCCCCCCCTTGCTCTCTCGCCCTCTCTCAAAAATAAATAAGCTAAAAAAAAAAGTCTTTTACTATTAGTGCCTTTCAGAATTTTCTAACATTCTATTTTTACTCACTTCTAATTTAAAATATTCAAATTAAAATGTTAGAAGAGTTACTTAATAGTGAAAAACGAATTAGAAAATTTTCTCATACGTTGGAAACAACTCACTAGAGAATCTTTTCTCTCATTTTGTTACAGAAAAGCTAGCTCCCTCGTGTGGCCTCACACTCGCTCTCCGGTCTCCAGCCCGGTACAGACACAGTCACAGAGCATCGATGTACCGGCGTCTGAAGTCACACCCACTGCAGCAAGTCGTCACCAGCTGCCAGCACTTCTCACTGCGTTTTCCACAGGACGCAGCTGTTATGGCCAATCTGAGTTCACCAATAAGTGAGAAACTTTAACACAGAATGTTTACTACTACGTATATTCCAGAAATACTATGGAAAAGTATTAAGTATTTAAATACATAGAAATACTATTATTTGGGGCAATTAATCTCTCCGAAAAAACTTTTCGTATCCTCTATAATTTGATCAAGAGGGCTGTTACAGCATTTCCAAAAAATTCTGAAGAACTATAAAACAACTGGAATTTTCTCTGCTGACTTTACAAATTTATTCGAGACAGTAATTTCCATGTTTCATAACATAATTGGACAGATTCATTAAAGAAGTTAATAAATGTCAGGTCTTCAAAAATATCTAATAAAAATGGAAAATTATCACAGTATGAAATTAAGTGAAAAAAAGGAGAAATCTCATTTAGTATAAATTTAATACCATAAAAATATAGGCAGATGCACAGAAAAAGATTGTACTAAAACAATGAGTAATTTTCTTCTTGGCAATTTTCTGAAGTTTTCAAATTTTCTACAATAGACCTGATTTCATTTTATTAAAACTAACAGGGGCACCTAGGTGGCTCAGTTGGTTGAGTGTCCGACTTCGACTCAGGTCATGATCTCATGGTTCATGAGTTCGAGCCCCGCGTCAGGCTCTGTGCTTACAGCTAGCTTCAGATTCTTTGTCTCCCTCTTTCTCTGACCCTCCCCTGCTCATACTATCTCTCTCTTTCTCAAAAATAAATAAAACATTAAAAAAAAAAACTAACAAAAAAAACCCAAACAAAAAAATAACAGAAGCTTTACTTTTCTTATACTTACATTAGCCACCTTTTCAACGTAAGTCTTCATAGTTTTCACAATCACTTTCCTGTCCTTCAAAGAGAAAAGTTAACTTGTTGTGTAACTTTTAGTTATCGATTAAAAACTACATGGTCAAAAAAATTTTGTTTAATATTACATTTCCACCGGTCTGGCACACTTGTCTCATGAGTGAAGACAGGAATGCGGCCAGAACCAAAAACACTACAATACACGTTGTCTTTCTGGAGCTATTCCAGTCTTACTACTAGACCTGTGTGTGACAACCCACCGAGACGTCAATATGGAACCATACATTACGAGCTGTAAGGCAAACCTCCGGGAACTACCTTCTTTCATAGTGAGAATGGAGAGATTTCTGCCAGCGTCTGAACTGATAGGAAGTGAGTAAGAGCGTAGCATATAGACGGCATTCAATACTTATTTTTCAACAGAAACTCAACTTGTATCCATTTAAATGGTGGGCAAAGTACAACCCTTTTAAAGATAAAATTATACTGATCAAGGAAATGTGCATCATTTTGTGATAAACTCCTGCAATTAACACGATCTTCACCTTATCCCTCGACGGCCTGAACATTCACAAGAGCACTCCCTCTCTGCTCGTGATCCCCTCCCGCACTAAGACCACGGAGTTCCAATCAGAGAGCCTGACGGGTGCCGCAACTTCTACTTCTACAAGCGTAAGCCTGATAGAATGCTGTTCTCACTTGTGGGACAGGCCCCTTCCCAAATAAGGGCAACTCAAGCTTTCCTACTTTAATGAAAACACCACCAGAGAAACACTAAGCCCGAAGAAAATCCGATTCCTGGGAGGCCCTGAGGCACAACTTTGCAAAGGCTTACAGTTTATACACGTGGGGCAAAGACCAGGACAGAAGCGCGAGGGAAGGCAGTTCAAGCCCCGAGGGCACACTCACCTTGGGTGTGCCGTGCCACAGGCAGTGCATGGCCACTCGGGCGCCGTCGTGTGTGTGCGCCAGGTATATCACCGCCTCCCGGATGGCTTCGATCATTTCCTGGGGGGACAAATGCCACCACAGCTTTATTTCTTTCTTTCCTCCTGTCTTTTTACAATCTTCCACTGAGGACCAGTTATACACAGAGGGGCAAAGAGAGTAGAGGTAGCCAACAATTTAACTTTTAATTCTGTAGAGATGCGTGCAGAAACACAATCTTTTCCTACACATCTTTTTCACCCCCGAGACAGCAAATACCGGTAGTCTGCAAATTTTTTTAAAGACACCCGAGGAGTCTGCCAGGATCTATTGAGAAAAGTGTGTATGTGTGCAGTATATTCTAGAAGACTTTTCAAGAAGAAGAAAGCTACGAGGTGACTATGGAGGGAGAAGGGAGTTTTAATAGTAAAGCCAGCGAAGATTAAGACAATATTCTCCCCTAAAACAGCCGTGTGTAATGAGCAGAAAATAAAACGCTAACTTTGACTGCAAAAGTTTCTCTTTTTCATCTGTCACTGGATTACTTCTAGAAATCATTTTAATAATTCCCCGTAAAAATACTTAACTAATGTTTCCCTAAGAGTAATTAGCCCGCTAGACTAGGTCCTCATTTAGCAACGACACACTTTAGGAAAATCCCAATCATTAATTTCTTACAAGATGATTTAGCTTATTTTTAATCTTTCTGCATGGTCAGTGTACATGATTGTTAACTCTATCTGGGAAGTCTAGCATAGAGATGGATGGGAGCTCTGACAGTTCTGCTAGGCCCACGTTAATCCATTCCCGACCTAAAACATTTACACTAAGTAGATAAAATATAGACAAAGTCTCTGACCAGGAAAGGGAAAGGCGGGTGCCCATTTGCATCAATAAGAAGAAAGCGATTTCACCCTTAAGGGTTTGTAATCTTATTCCAGGATGGGTCTCAGAAATACAGCACTCAGCTTACACAGCTAAACGTATGAACCTATTCAAAGCTATCCAGGTGGAGAGTTATGCACCCAAGGCCAGGGGAGATTTGTCTCATTACTGTACATTCACACTGAGTGCCCACTAATGTCTTGTTATTAGTACAGTCGACACTAAGGTTAATAATATAGATTTTCTGCCACTGAATATATTCCAGTGCTCGTATTCTCATTTCTCAAAGTTCAGTTCCACCTTAATGAGTCCAGGACTGTGAGGCACTGTGCCCTGCAGGAAAGAGAGAGAAGTCCCCAAAAAAGGAACAGCACCTGCTGCGAACTGAGGTGGCAGCTTTCTCTCGGAATGTTCTCTTCTCGATGCCGGCTGTGAGTGTCAGAATTCCTCTGAATGTCTGATCCAGCATGTTTGTTAAAAAGCTGAGTCACTACTTTAGTTGTCCTTTACTAATAAAAAGAGGACCAATGGGCAATGAGTTCGCAGTTTGATGAGGCAAGCCAAGTTCAGGGGAGTAGATGATGAATTCTCATCTGTGCTCCCCTCAGTGACCTGAAGGGCAGTACAAATCACCTTCCCTCTCTGTTCTTTACCTTCTAACTTACAAGGTCCAGTTTTTCACGGTCCATTTAGTTTTACAGGCATGTCCTCCCCTAACCTTCTAACCACGTCATGATTTCTGTATCAGCACAGGTGAATTCCAGACTACTCTTTTCAGTGTGGTTAGCTGGAGGTTAGTATCTGGCTTATAATTAAAATATAAAAACCCAACAAAATCCATAAAAGTACAGTCAATTCGATGGTCTTCTGGCAAATATCTACAGGGAATTAGGAGACTTGTTCAAAGGGGGTTTAGTGCCTTACCTTCTCTACATAAGGAAACAACTCTGTAAAATTTCCAAAAGACAACGTACGTTAAAGCAGTGTTTTACCTATTAACGTGGCTCTTCCTCTATGTTTGGTTTAAAAACTAAAGGCAAGAACTTACTGATCTTAGCTTGGCCGGTGCATAGGTAAAAAAGTCCAGGAATACTTTGTGCACCAGTGAGTGCTTAATCACAGCCTCCCTGAAAAGACAGGAAAGGAAAAGACAGAAAGTCAGATGGGCCATTACAATGATAGGGACACAGGTAACCTCAGTTGTCCTAAAACAATCAAAGCAAGCAAAATGGTTTTAGCAAATGAAGTCTGTCAAAAGACAGAGTGCGTCTTTTCAGTAATACATGAAGAATTTAAAACAACAAACTTCCTGTGATAAAAATCGTTTAGAGTCTTCTGCTAGAACCGAAACCAGCATACAAAGTTCTGGTATCTACAGTAAAGATGAAATCATCTTCTAAAAACTCTCCAGCATCTGCAATCAGGACATCTACATTCTTTTACCCAACAACCAACACGTGATTGGAAATCCTTACGTGCCTGTTTTTTATGGCTGTTTTCTGTCAAGCACCCTTCACAAGGCTTAGTTTCATCAAATAGTTTTAGCACCATTAAAACAAGACGAGATGGAAAACAGTACCAGTGATCGCAACAAC